>CAUYQV010154944.1:0-21553 GCA_963574575.1 Galagoides demidoff | reverse complement strand
AGATGCCAACCAGTAAATCCTTTGTTTCCTGTGGGGCAGATTAGTTGACACCTTCCTCATCTTCAGGAACCAGGAGGAACAAAGCTGAATCCTCTTATCTCACACCCATAAGAACTAATCTTTCTTTCTTTCTTTTTTTTTTTTTAATTTTGAGACAGAGCCTCAAGTTATCCCCCTGGGTAGAGTGCCATGGCATCACAGCTCACAGCAACCTCCAACTCCTGGGCTCAAGCGAGTCTCCTGTCTCAGCCTCCCAAGTAGCTGGGACCACAGGCACCCGCCACAACACCTGGCTATTTTTTTTGGTTGCAGCCATCATTGTTGTTTGGTGGGCCCGGGCTGGATTTGAACCCACCACCTTAGGTGTATGTGGCTGGTGCCTTAGCCGCTTGAGCCACAGGCACTGAGCCAGAACTAATCTTTCTTGCTCCATGAGTCAGCTGCACATGTTGTTGTACATGGCTTCCCAACAGCCAGGACATTGTGGACCTTTTTCCTGGGGTCCTTTCTGACTCCAGCTAGGTCCTTGCAGACCATTACCTGAAGTCCTTTGATGTTTGTGCCAAGCCCCCAATATAGTGTATTCTTTTTGGAGGCTCGTGGCCTCTCCCATTATCATGCACACCTGACCCTGATGACACAACCTTTCATACCATTGTTCCATTGTTACATCAATGTAACTCTATTACCATAATCCTAACTTCCTTGATGTTCTCCCACAGAGTATGCCTATGAGAGACGGTATGCATGTGTATGCTCCTAAAATTGAGCCACAATATCTAGTAATTATGTCTTTGCAGGAAATGAAGAAATAATCTTTCTTTCAAATTATGATTTAGTAGGCGACCAGAATCCAACTTGGTTTTGAATTTAATTATGGAGTTTCAACTTGTCCTACATTTTATTCTTATAGGGACAGTAGTAAAATCCTACTCGGTTTCATAAAACCTCCATTTCATTAGAATGTCTTCAAAATTGGTTTTACATTAGTGTGAAGACTTTAAGACAAGTATTTATTTAACATTAATGTGGAGATAATTATGTAAAGCTAATTTCATTCTGGGACAGGACACAGGATAATATGTCTAGTTTTTGGAGAGTAACAGATGAAGCCCTTCCATATGGCTGTACTTGTAAAGCTGGGGAGGGAGGGATGCCCCAGATCATAAATCATTTATAATGTTTGTTGCTATCACCTGACATTAGTTTTTCTTCAAAATTTATATTTTAAAATACTAGCCTCTGATTGATAGTATTAGAGGTGGGGATTTTGGGAAATGATTCGTTCATAACAGCAAAGCCCACATATATTGGATTCATATTCATATTCAAAAAGACTCTAAAGAGACCTTTGTCCCTTCTACCAGTTGAACACACAGTGAGAAAGCCTTAGCTACGTGGAAAAAGACCCTCACCTCGTGGTGAATCTGGCAGCATGTTAATCTGAGACATCAAGCCTTCAAAACTATGAGAAATTTCAGGTTTACATAAGCTGCCTAGTTTAAGGAATATCTGTTATACCAATCTGAATGGATAAAGACATTATTTAATAAAATCCTGGGAAATATGGGAGTGGGCATTCTTAAGTGACTCTCTCAATTTCTATGAGTGTGTCTTCTCATGGATTTTAATGCTTCAGAGCGTCTTTGGATGATCTATGGTGTGTTACCCCAGATTACATGAAGATTGCTTCTTATAACTTTTTAAAAATATAACTCTCTGGAATATCACATATGACATAGGATTTTATACTTATTTTCCTTTGTAACTTGTTTTTCACAATCCATTTTAGAATTGAATCAAAATGATTTATAACATAGTAATGGTAAACCCTGTATGGAAAAAATCCCAGTCAATGTAATTGTGCAGTATGAACACTATGAATTCATTATATATTCTTGAACTTCTCACGTGTGTTTGATAAATTCATGATACTAATAAGGCAACACATATTACGACTTATAAAAAGTTAAAGTTATTATTCCACATGGTCTGTGGAAAAATTCAATTAAAGGAATAGTGCTTTTATGCACAATTTTTCCAAAATATTTGTTCTGGATAATTAGGTATAATTCATTCAAATTTGGAAATTAGTAAATGGTGGAATGTATTTCCTTAAGAGTATCCTTTATATTGATACTTTTTTTTTTTCTTTTAAGAGACAGAGCTTTATTTTTTTGCCCTCAGTAGAGTGCTATGGTGTCACAGCTCACAGCAACCTCCAGCTTTTGGGCTTAGGCAATTCTCCTGCCTCAGCCTCCTGTGTAGCTGGGACTACAGGTGCCCAGCACAACGCCTGGCTATTTTTTTTGTTGCAGTTTGGCCGGTGCCAAGTTTGAATGTGCCGCCCTTGACATATGGGGCCAGTGCCCTACTCACTGAACCAGAGGCGCTGCTCCATATAGATACTTTTAAAATAGAAATATGAAGAAATATTGGTTGGCTTGAGAGCCCTGGAGCCAATCAATATTTGCATATAACATGCAATTAATGTATGTCTTATTTACTGCCTCAGTAAGTTTTTATACAATCTTTTCTGTGTATAGATTACAGTGTGGGATGCCATTTATACCACAAGTGGATAAAATATTCCTCCCATTTTCAAGTATTTTACAGACCAATAGGGAAGACCTACATTTAATTCAACATCTAATATAATATAATATACACTCTGTACAGATAGCAAAATACAGAAATATTTTAAAGACGTCTAAGGATTAATCAGTATTGGGAATCAGAATAGAATGTTAGAGACACAGAATTTTAACCACATTTTGAAAATTAATGAAGATATGATACAGATCCTTTAGGCATGAAATGTAGTGAAGTAGTTTAACTTATATTTTCTTAAATAGACTCAGTCAGTGAATGATAATATATTTTACTGATTTATTCATATGTGAGATAAAGTGATGATTCCTTAATGACCACATGTACAGGGTACATACCATATGTGTGTTTAACAAGAAAGGAAACATCACTCACAGTGTTAATAATCGCTTACAATTCTCTGCGCTTGTTTTTAAAATTAATATTGAATAGTTATTATCTAAGGACAGTTTAGTAAGCCCCTCTGAGATGAGCAAGGCAATTTTAGATAACCTTGTAAAACAGGCAAAGCAAGTTTTAAAGAAGTGAGAACTGAGGTCCCAGAGCCTTAAATACAAATAACTCTTGAGCTGGGGAATTTAATCCAGGAATTTCTATCCAGGTGTCTTGACCCCACAGTTTAATTTCTTGTTTTACTTTACTACACTGGCTGTTTCAAATAGATTTAGCATTTGGATACTATGTTCTGTTATTAAAACGACTCACCACCCATCTTTTATATGGAGTTGAAAATAGGTTTATGGCTCTCCAGGGGAGCTCTGAGCCTGGATGGGAAGGAAATGCATCACAGGTGAAAGACGGCAGAACAATGTGACCTGCTGCTAATTTGCAGTGATATTCATTTGGGTGGGATTTGACATTTCTGGGTAGATGTATATTTGTGATTGATATTTCATTCTTTAAAGCACAGCCTTTAAAACAGCTGTGAAATGTCAAGTTATTAATTTACGGATTGCAAAATGTAGTGTTAGGAAACCGATTTACATCTTCTCAAATTCAACCCCAGGGATACCAGGCTTTTGAGCCTCGCAAGATCATGAAAAATATTAACCCAATCAACATAACTCTAAAAATTGCTGCTCAACTTTCGGCTGTGCACATGGGACAAAGAAATGATCCAGGGGATCCTGTATAGTCACAGTAGATGCAAATAAAACAGGAAGAAATACATTTTGCAAAACATTTTCCGTTCCTTAATATGTTTTGTTTTTGAGTTATTTTATATCAGTGGGAGAGTTACAGGACTAACAATTTAATGGATTCCTGCCTAAATGGTAAAACTACTTCCTGAGAGGAGAGCTTCATTTGATCATAAATAACATGTAAAGCCTGTTTTATAGGTTATCTCCTTGAAATGTTTTCATTGATTTATTTTCTTTACAGAGTAAATCTAAACATTGAACTGCAAAAAGTAGTAGTACTATCAGCTCATGACTAAGGCATGCTTAAAAATGAAACAAGTTACTGGAAAACTTTTGTGATGAAGCTTTTAAAAGTGAATCCATGATTTAATGTCCAAACTCTATTGGAAATAATGCACACTTGAAAATGCACTAGAGTTTAAATAATGTTTGACTTTCACCCTGCTTTTTTATTTTATGTATTAGTGGTTTATATTAAGTGGAACATGGATTTTATTGTAAACAATATATTTAAAAAGAATTTGTTATTCATTTATCACTACAGAAAAAGAAATACTGGAACAAATAAAGGTAGATCTCTTTTCCTGAAAGATAATTTTTTGCATGTCTGACTCTTTGTTAAAGAGTGAAAATACAGATTATTTATTCAGGAAAAATATTTATGTAACTTAAATGTGCTGGTTGCTCATTAGGAAATTTGATCTCCACAGGAAAATGAAATGGAATATTTTAGCAGAGATACAAATATAGAAAAATTAACATTTTAATCTGTGCTATCTAAATATTCTGAATATCATAAAAATATATTGCAAATAATGACATGATAAATAAAGTAGTAACTAGGAAATATAATACAAGGGAATATTGATATTTGTTCCTCTGAATGGCTTAAAAATGCTGGACAATTAAAGACCACATGCACATTCCATGCCAGTTCAGATATTTCTTAGAGTCACGTTTCCTTTTAATCATTGGATCTTCACATTTTACTGAAATGTGTAATGATATTATTATAACATAATTGTGATTAGGCACAATGGAAAACATTAGGAAATAATTAATTAGATATTTTAGATTATCAACTGGAGAAAATATTCTTTGAAATCAAAAATAAAGGCTAATCATGGTAGTTCATGCCTACAATCCTAGTTCCTAGGAAGGAGACCAGCTTGAGCAAGAACAAGACCCCTCCCCCGCCCCACACACACACACAAGATAGAAAAAATGGTTGGGCATGGTGGAGGACTTGTGTGGTCCCAGATACTCAGGAGGCTGAGGCAGGAGCATTACTTGAACTCAGGAGATTGAGGTGACAGAGAGCTATGATGATAGCATACCACTGAACTTCAGTCCAGAGGACAAAGTCAGACTGTGCAAAAAAAAAAGAAAGAAAGAAAGAAAAGAAAAGAAAAAAATCGAAATTAAACTGACATTTCCTCATCCCCCCTAGACCAGCCCCAATTATTGAATGTAAGGAAAGGAGAATCAACTCTATTACTTCTCATGGCTTTGCTTGTGGAGTTCTGAAGACCATGTGGAGCATCATTAACTGATACTTAATTTAAATATTTTAAAAATCTTTGGCCAAAAATAGTAAATAACTGTCAAATAGCTAACTAATACACTTTTACAAATTAGGATATTTGTTAATTGTTAAAGCCATATAAACATTAGGTAAAACCTTCATCCAAACGAAGACTAAAAAACTAAAAAATCTGCATGTCTTTCTACTTGAACCATAATAATAACGGTTTCAGTTACATTTACTGAATATGTATCACTTTATTTGTCTGAAAACTTTAAACCACTGATATGGTCATTTTTATTTTACTTATTTTACAGAAATGAAAAATGTTTCTGCAAGCATACGGACTCTCCTAACCTGTCAGAGATAGATATTAAAGGAGCATCAGGTCTAATTCATCCAACTCCAGAACAGAAGCCGCAGAACACTATGTTCTATCATCTTCATCTCTATAAAAGAAGTTCCCTCATTAGCTGGTGAAATATTCAAGTTTGTATCGTGTACAGATGTTACTGGTTTGTTCAATAGAGGTACTTTCCCTCACTTTGACCTTAAAAATAAAACCCTACAGAATGTTCTCCAGTTCCGTTTAAGCTGTTGCAAAAGGCATTAAGTCACACTTCTTCATGGGTGAGTAGTAAGTAGTCCATGGTGTACATATAGCTGATTTTGCCAATCCACTCACGAACTGATGGACACTTGAATTGATTCTGCGTCTTTGCAGTGGTGAATTGTGCTGCAATAAATATACTAGTGAAGGTGTCTTTTGTACTCACCATTAAATTGGAAGTAACAGACTAGTACACATGGGAATAGAGGGAAGTTGAACTCAGTGGAAATCAAACAGAGATATAAAGAAGGAGGGGAATGATAAATATTAACACGTACAATGAACATTATCTCAGTGATAGGCACACTTATAACCCTGACTCAAGCATCTATGTAACCAAAAACATTTGTACCCCTGTACTACTTTCGAATTTTAAAATTCTACAAAAATGATGCAATTGAGTTTGCTGTCTTGTTTGTCTCATTTATATGGGTTGAATCCAATAAATCTCCAGTGAGAACCAGAGAACTCATTGAACAGTAAAGGGGACAGGAAGATGTAGCACACACTTTATATTTTTTTGTCATAGAAATTTATAGATAGGACAAAAATCAGTCAAAAGAGACTAGGAAACTGTGAGTTCTCACGTTGGTTGTTTAACATGCATTAACTAAAACAAAATAATTCCAATGTTTGTTTAATGATCTCTCTAAAATATTATTTACTATGCTATTATAACTTCACTATCTCTAAAATCTGATTCTAGATCAAGAACAAAACCACCAGAACATGATTTATATTAAATATTAAATTTGAATGTATTTGTTCTATGAAAAATTTGAGTATTATTAAGAAGATTCCTATTTTTTAGAGGATTCCTATTATTAAAGAAAAAATATGAAAATAGCCTTTTGTGACCTTTCTGTTGCTTATTTTGTTGTTTTACATATTACAAAGGTTACTCATGTACTAAAACCAGTGATAAAATAGATTTATTAGAATTTAAAAGTGTGCTAAATACTTATACTTAAAGGGAAATTTCAAATTTCAGTCTTGCCTATTAAAAACATATAATCCATTACAAGTCATCTTATTCTTAGAAATAAGAAGGTATTTCTTGGAAATAAGTTATTCTTAGAGATAATTCTCAGATGTTCATTTTACATCTCTACCCAACATATCAGTATTTCAGTATGAACAGGACGCTCCTCCAGGAGTCCGGATCAGACTGTGAGCTCCCTGCTTGCTAGCTACTTGCCTGGCAACTATATAATAGCAGGGCAAGGTGGAAGTCCATGGAACTGCTTAGGCACCCTGTGGGCAGCTCCGGAACAGTGCATGTCTCCCTGGCATGGTAAGGGATTGATCTGTGGGGACTTGCAGACAGAGACACAGGCCTGATCCCATACACCCAGGTCCCAATCACATTGCCTGGCCTTTTGTCAGTCACTATTGAGAGGTGAAGATCCCCACATAGGGAGATGGGGGAAGAGGGGTGGAGCGTGCAGCAGGGATCCTAGCTGAGTGCTTGCTGCCTCCCACCACAGTAGGGCTGTGCTCTCAGTTTAGTCCATTTTTATTTAAACATTTCAAACATTCAAAATGTTTTAGTTACATAGAACGGATCTAGAAGGTTTGGAGCCTATGCTATGGTAATTCCTGAAGTAGCAGATAAAGAGAAAGGAGGAGCTAGAAACAGTCTTATTGTTTACTGATTGGGATGTAAGATGGTAGAGCAGTTAGAAGGACAGTTTGTTATTTTCTTAGAAAGATAAACAGAGCTGCACGCTCCACCCCCCTTCCCCCATCTCCCTATGTGGGATCTTCACCTCTCAATAGTGACTGACAAAAGGCCAGGCAATGTGATTGGGACCTGGGTGTATGGGATCAGGCCTGTGTCTCTGTCTGCAAGTCCCCACAGATCAATCCCTTACCATGCCAGGGAGAAATGCACTGTTCTCACCATACAATTAGCAATCATGTTTGTAAGTATTCACCCAATGGATCTGAAAACTTATCTATACACAAATCCTGGCATGTGAATATTTACAGAAGCTCTATTTTTAATGCCTCACAACCAAAAGTAGTCAAGATGTCTTTCAGTTGGGTGCATGTTTAAAGAAATGGCATATTCATATCATGGAATAGTACTCAATGTAAAATATTTTTGAGCTCTTAAGCCACACAAAAACAAGGACAAATCTGAAATGCATATACCCAAATAAAAAAAGGTAGGCTCTAAAAGCCATGTAATGTGTGCTAATGATATGACATTCTGGAAAAGGTAAAACGATGAAAATGGCAAGCAGAGTTAGTGGTTGCAAGGAGCTGTTTTGTTGTTGTTTGGTTTTAGTTTTGTTTCCACTTGCCAGAGTGGCAAGCATTGAATATATAAAGCACTAGTGAATTTTGAGGCGTAGACAACCTTTTATATGATAGTATTGTAAAGTTACTTCCAGCAGATGAAAAGGTGAGTAATTCCTGAAACCACTGTGCATGTATAATGAGACAGAACATCTAAGTAAATGGATGGCAGGCAGTGGATTGTCAATGTTGGAGTAATAGATTACAGACAAGTAAAAGGGGGAGGCTGACGTGATCTACGTTTCACACTATTACAGCTTGTGACATCAGGGTGAGCCCTGTTAGACTTAACATGGACACAGATAAATGCAAGCAGAATACTTATTTCTGTGTATACACAAGTCATATAGGCATGTACAATTTCCTTTCTCCGTCATCTGAAAGGGCCAAGAAGTAGAACTTCCAGTAACAATAAAGGCTTCCAGCAACCAGAATTGGTTTCAAATATCATTCTTTAATAAGAGAAACTGGGGCTAATTGGAAAATAGAAGATTCTAGGACTGAGACAAATAATATATGAGTCTAGAGAATCTTTTAGTGATGGATAGTAAAGAATGCTCAAAATCACACTATAATAGAGATACAGCAAAGGAATACAGGCACCAGTGGAGAGAATTCTCCATGTCTAAAGACTGAAAAATTGAGCAGCAACACATATAACATAGTGTGGGTTGTTAGCCAAAGTATAAGATGAACAGCCATCACTCTGTTGATGTAAACAAATAAAAAACAATTACTGAGAGAAAATGGATACACCGTGCTAACCAATTCCCAGTTGTGTAGATAGATACCCGCTCCTAAGTAACTCTCTACTATTTAAGAAATATAGTCTGCACAGAATGCCTTATTTCCAAAGGATGTGTTAGGAAAAAATGGGGGAATGGTGTACAAGTGTAATTTTATAGTGTATAAACCTGACTAACACTACCTCCACCAGGTGACCAAGTTTAACACCAAGAGCACTAAGTCATGTTGGGAACGTACACCCTTATTAGGAAATGATGAGAATTTCTCTGCATCTCTCTTCTTCCCTCCAAAGATTAAATTCTGTCTAATCAATGGAAAACAACAGACTAACCAAAGTGTAGCATTCTGTGAATACTTTGCCAGCAGTCCTCAAAAGGCTTAAATGCAGGGCAGCGCCTGTGACTCAAAGAGTAGGGTGCCTGCCCCATATGCTGGAGGTGGTGGGTTCCAACCCAGCCCCAGCCAAAAACTGCAAAAAAAAAAAAAAGGAGGGAGGGCCTCAAATGGATGGAAAACAAGTTAAATATCATGGCCAAAAGCAGTATAAGGAAATGTAACTAAATATAATGTGGTATCAGGAATGGAACAGAAAAAGATAATTAAGTAAAAAATGAAGGGCATGGGTAGTGCCTGTGGTTCAAAGAAGTAGGGTCCAGGCTCCATATGTGGAAGGTGGCGAGTTCAAATCCAGCCCTGGACAAAAACTGCAAAAAAAAAAAAAAAAAAAAAAAGAAGGGCATCTGCATGAACCATGGACTTTACTCATTAATAAGGTACCATCATCTTCATAATCTGTTCATTACTTGCAACTAATGTACCATGCTAATATAGACAGGTAGATTTAAAAAAAAAAAAAGAGTAGTCAACTAGAGTCTCTATGTGACCATTGTTAATTTTCTGTGAATCTAGAACCATTCTAAAGTAGAAAGCTCATTTTAAAATAATATTGATACCGAATCCAAGCTGAATATTTGCAAATAAAAAGTTTGGTTTGATTCTCATAAAATAGTTTCCTGACTTGAAAATACAAAGGAGATTATAAAGTATCTGAAAGTAATTTTATCCGAACCATATAGTAGTAGCAATAAAACCAGAAGCTGTCAAATAGCTGTATCAAGTAGCAATTCAAATCAAATTATTATTTTTTTAAAAATTGAATAATTGGTGGCTCGGCACCTGTGGCTCAAGTGGCTAAGGTGCCAGTCACATACACTTAAGATGGCAGGTTCGAATCCAGCCTGAGCTTACCAAACAACAATGATGGCTACAACCAAAAAAGTAGCCGGGTGTTGTGACGGGTGTCTGTGGTCTCAGCTACTTGGGTGGCGGAGGCAGGAGACTCGCTTGAGCCCAGGAGTTGGAGGTTGCTGAGCTGTGATGTCAGGGCACTCTACCCAGAGGGACAGCTTGAGGCTCTGTCTCAAAAAAAAAAATTGAATAATTGGTAATGAGAAAGTATTCAAAAGTAGTATTTGTTACTCAACATGGCACGGAGAGTCCTAGATGCCTACTTCAAGGCGTGTAGTGATGGAAAGTGAAGTATGACCCATAAATTTACACTAAGTGGAAAAAGTGAGGCTTTATCCTGGCTACTTACTAAGCCAGTTTTGTCCGGTGGGGTAAAGACACACAGGATTACGTGTGTCAGGGAAGTGTGGTGGCACTTATTCAATTTAGAGCATACCACTTAAAAATAAGTATAATCCAAGTTCACCAATATCTCTGATTAATAATAAACCTCATGACATTCTAATTTATCCTGTCCCTCCATGGTATCCACACATAAGAATGTTTAAAAAAAATGACTCTCCTAAAACTTTAAGGTTAATTATAATTCACTTACCTTAAATTGGAATTTTTTGAAGATAGTGGTTTGGAAGCCCTAAAACCAAGTTCACAAAAATAAGATATTCCTCTTCTCCCCCCATTAAAGGTCATGTAGCTAGGTGATGATGATTTCCAGAGGGAATCTTTCTAGTAAATAAAAAAGAGCTAATTCAGGCCAGTAAAATTTTCTCTAGGATAGTAATGGTATAGTTGAAAACTAGCTTTATTACTCCAAATATTCCTAATGCATTTTCAATGTAGGATTAGATTTCTTCAAGAAATAATTGGTAATGTAAGACTGAGATAATTGTTAAAAAAAAAAAAAAATTCCCAGAGTAGCCACATGTCTTGCAAAGAACAACTAAACACTTCATAGGTATCAAGCTGTTCTTTCCCAAAGAAACATGAATCATAATATTGCTACTGAAAATGTTCATTAAACTGAGAGTGCAATTAGCTTCCAAAAAATCTCAAGTATCCCAGTTTGCTGTCAAGAGAAATTATACATTCTAAATGTGTTTATTAGCTGTAATGTGTTAAAACTTCTGATTTCAGGAATTTTTTTTTCTTGCTTTTTAAGAACAATTTATCTTAAAATAATTTAAAATGCAGTTCCAATTATAATGTCATATGGTATATTAACAATACACAGAAAGCTGAAGTTTTATATAAAGTCATATTCCTTTAGTCATGCTTCAAATTTCATTCTTCAAAGTAAAAATTCCACTTAGACTAGTGCAAAAATTTTGTGAATCTGCTCTATCACATTTGTACAGCAATTGTGCTACATTGTGGAAGCGTGTCTGTATCAGTGAAAGAATATTTTCTACAATTAGTTTGTAACAAGTGATTTTGTGAAATGATTGATCTTTGTTTCATCCCTTTAGCTATAAAACCATGTGTCTAAGTTGATGGTTAAATTTAAAGAAGTAGTTTATTGAACTCTAACTTCATTAATCTATACATTATTATATTATAATCATATTTTTTTAATTTTTATTATCATCATATTTTTAAATGAATAGATAGTCTGAAAGAATTCAGAGAAATCATCGAAGCCAAACATAAGCCTGGAACATGCAGTTATGAAGGTGAAAAGTTTCGAATCTGTAATATAACACAGATAGATCCATGCCCCTGGGGAACTTTTATTCTCAGGATGACTGTTTTTCTTCCACTGAAGACTTAAAAATAGTTCTTCTCTTTCTATTTCCTTTCCCCTTAAGTATCTCTTCTTTTCTTCTTGAACCTTAATTACTTAAATGATAGAAACTCAATATATTAGTTACTTTTTTCTAGGCATATTTATTTTAACATATTAAGTTTCTCTTTTTATTGCATTTAGCAAGACAATTTCAGCTCCATTGTTCCTCTCACAAATATGTCTGTAATTATATCCTTTCACACACTTAGCATATCTGAGTACTTGTTTTATTTCAACATAGAATATGCTTAATTTCTAAGATATGAAGTTCATTCTGCTTAGTCAGTCTTGTATCTTGACACAACCTGCCAACAGTGACTTCAAACGAGGAAACTGATATGAAGCCAGTAAAAGATCAAACACTTCTCCAAATAAAGAAATACTCAATTCAGTTCAACATGGTGGGGAACGGAACGGGAAGTAGTGAGGGGGAAGGAAAGAGGGAGACAGGGAGCATGGAGGGGGATTGCTGTGCTCCCACTTGGTACAATGTAAGGATGCAGGACAAAGTACAATAGGGACTCTACCTAACAAATGCAAACACTGTCACCTAATTACAAACTCACATTAATCTGAAATTTAAAAAAGAAAAAAAGAAAGACAGATATCCTTCTTTTTTGTGGGGCACAACAGGAAGTTCCTGCCCAGGGAGTTTCCTCCTTTAGTGAGTGTCACCCCATGTCCTGCCCGGCTACCCCTGTTCTGAGGGCATGGTGATCGTTTTTTTGTCTAAGTGAAGCCTACTGTTCGAACTGCTGCTAGACAC
Organism: Galagoides demidoff; assembly: GCA_963574575.1. Taxonomy (NCBI): domain Eukaryota; kingdom Metazoa; phylum Chordata; class Mammalia; order Primates; family Galagidae; genus Galagoides; species Galagoides demidoff. The sequence continues at coordinate 8,818 of CAUYQV010154944.1, read as the reverse complement.
AGCAAGGTAGAAGAGGAAGGTAAGCATACCTTGAACTTGAACTCCCTGTAGTTTTTCAGATCAAGACACTGAATAATGGGGCCCCCAGGTCCTCCTGCTTCTTCCTTCCCACCTCCCCTCCCCTCAGTTTGAAGCCTCTCTTCTCCACTTGCCTCTTTCACTGTGACACTTCTCGACATGTTCCCAACTGTTGTTTTCTCCCCTGATAAAACACCATGTCTTCCACATTGTAAGGATCTCAATGGCCAGGCAGGTGGCTCACCTGTAATCCTAGCACTCTGGATGACCAAGCCAGGAGGATCTCTGGAGCTCAGGAGTTGGAGACCAGCCTGGGCAAGAGTGAGACCCCATCTCTACTAAAAATAGAAAAACTAGCTAGGCATCCTGGTGGCCAACTACAGTCCCAGCAACCTGGGAGGCTGAGGCAATAGGATCTCTTGAGCCTACAAGTTTGAGGTTGTGAACTATGATGATGCCATAGCCCTCAGAGTCTCAAAAAACAAACAAACAAAAAACAACAACAAAAAATACTGATCCTTATCATCTCCCCCACTGAAAATCCAGTTTTTAGTTTCCTTCCACTCCCCACTGAAAATTCTAGAGTATTGGGTCAAGAGTATAAATCATAGAATTTCACCTTCATCATTTATCACTTCTATTTTATTTTACTTATTTCTTCTGCCCTTATACACAAAATATGAGTGTTCATTTGTTTTTATACACCCCCTATATCCCCTGATACCTCTGGATGTCAAAAGCCTATCATCTCTAATTGTCTGTGATCCCCAAATACATCTCTTTCCTTTCTTTGTTCCCTCTGCCTTCATCAAACTCATATTGCTTTGAAAATATTAGATATAGAAACATTTTTGAAAATAAGCAAATCAAAAGTAAAAAAAAAATGAATGGTCTGATTTAATTCTGAGAAAGATGTAAGCAAACAATGTCAACATTAATATATACAAAATTCCACGTAAACTGGGAAATTATTTTGAGGAACAGGAAGTTAGTTATTTTTTAAATCATACTATTGGGGTTGGGCAAGGCGGGGTATGCTTATAATTCTTTCTAGAACCTTGGAAGACTAAGGGAAAAGGATTGCTTGAGGTCAAGAGTTCAAGACTAGCCCCAAGAGAAGAGTGACACACTGACTCCATGTGCCTTTAGACCCAGCTCCTTGGGAGGCTGAGGCAGAAGGATCACTTGAGGCCAGTAGTCTGAGGTTGCTGTGAGTTGTGAGGCCACCACTGTTGCACCCTGTCTCCCCCCACCCAAAGTATTATAGAATCAAGTACATGAGGAAAATATAAAGAATATTAGCAAACTAAATTTCAAAAAAGAGGAAAGTAGAGTCAAGTTTATTTCAATGCTTAATTTTTTCAAGTACATACAAACTCACTGTGGAGTGAAAGCTGTTGGGAAGAAGAAGGTGGAGTGGAAATCTTGTGTTTCTTCCCTCCCACTGTTGGTTAAGCCTGGATATATCCATCTTTCATCCCATTTTTGCTGTCGGGATAACATGATGCTTCTGCCTTTCAGAAGAATAATATGAATACATAGATTTAAATATGAACTGAACTTAAATGAATAAATTTGGACAGATAGCAAAACCATTTAAATTAGCAAGAAAGTCTTGAAACCTTTAGTTTAGCATTTAGTAAATATATACATTTTATATTTTGAATAGCCTTTCATGTATATTTAATATTCAGGGTGACATTTGTAAGATTTACCCTGAAAGAATGAGCAGTAACCAACAGGCACTGGGTAAAGCTGAATGGGTGCCTCTCAGCTGAATGTGAACCCCTTGTATAGCTATTCTGCTTTCAACTTACTGAATACGTTTGCAAAATTTTGTGTCTGTTCACAAAATCATTTACAGCTATTTGTACTTACCTTCTAAATTAACCAATTTTAAATTTCCAAATGATATCTAAATTACCTTCTAACTTGGAATTCTTCCCACTACTTGCAAACATGGCTAAAATTTCTTTTGAAATATTTTTAGAAGTAGTGGAAAGTCAACCTATAATTCTTTTGAACTGGCAAATTCAGAAATAATTATTTTAAAAATTGTCATAAAATGATTATGAAGTTATTAACGTTATTTTTTGGTTTAACTTTTTTAGTAGTATTTGATAAGGTTATATAATATTCTTAACCCTACAAATAGATAAGCCTCCAAGCTAATTGTTCTGGTTCTGTTAAATTTAATGCAGGTCTTTTCATTCAAATACCAGGGGAGCTCAGACAAGAACATAAAAGCTAAATTCAACGGTAAAATGTTCCTTTTTCCACTTAATTTACTGATAACTTCTGAGGAAGCTGAGTGAGCTAATGGAAAGTTAAGTAGGCCTAAAGAAGAAAACATGTGAGTTAAATGATTAGAGTTTTCTTTGGCTCCTTTGCTCCCTGCAGAAACAAAGTGGTTTGCGGAATGTACCTTGGGGGTTAATTTTATATTTCTAGATTTACAAATTAGAAAAAGCTTATTACTTACTAAACTAAATTATTTCTCCTAAAATAGTTACAAAATCTACATATTGAAATATTAAAGTATGTATTTGGAGGAGAGGGGCAAAATGGCCAACTAGAGTCACCAATTGCCAGACCATCCTAGTAGGAAGATGAGATCTCAGACGAGGGAGAAAGGGGAAGGATGCAGATTGGTTGTGGACTGTAGAGGGAGGTGCTGGAGCCTGCCAAGATCTCACAGAGGAAAACTGCACAGCAGAGAAGGAAGAAGATAAAGGAAAAAGATCAGTGAGAATCAAACCCCGGGAAGCTCAGGGCCTTGGGAAAGGGTAAGGGGGACCCCTCTCTGCCTTCCATGAGCTTTTAGTAAACAGCAGGGTACTGAATTTCTTAGAAGCTTTCCCACTCCCATGAGCCCAGAAACTGTGACAAACAGGACGTCCTGGTGAGAACTTGGGTTACCTTGGGCATGGACCTGCTCCATGGGCCCCTCCTTCAAGGAGAGTGTCACAGAGGCGGAGAGTGAGGTTTCTTCCATTGAGAAACTTCCTTTCCCATTCTTCCTCTGCCCTTTACAGCAGGGACAGTGGGGATAGCCAAGACTTTGTTCAGCAGCTGCCTCTTTCCAGCAGGTTATACTGCAACTCGAGGTTCCGATGGATGCTGGAACCCATGGCGTTTCACTTCAGGGTGTGAAGTGGACTCAGGGTGCCCAACTTAGGAACTCCCTGACTACTGGAATTTCAGAAAGTTGCACCTCATCAGATAGGACAGTCAGGCCAGACTTCACGACCCCCAGACTTGAGTGGGTTCCTGGCAGAAACAGGGGTGAGGTCTCAGAACTATACTTGGTGGGGCAAGGGAGCACACCTGCACTGAAATGGTGAGAGAATACTATGAGGTTCCAAGATGTGGCAGGATTGCCCACATCCCCACAGGAAATCTGCCCTGTGAAATTAGGGTGAGTCCTTTAATGAGGAAGAGCCCACCCCCAGGAACCATAAAACCCAGGCCTAATCCAGCCAAGTGCTTGGGCTGACCTGTAGAAGAGGCCCTTGTCAAACTTACTAACTTACTCCAATTGGGAGAGAAATTTGTAACAAGAAATTGTCAAGTGGCTCCCTCTCTCTAGCAGGCTATGTATAGTCTGAGGTTTCCACAGAGAATGGGACCCATGCCATTTTTGGGGAACTGCAGTTGACCCTGAATACTTGATCTGGAAGCTCCCTGCCCTCCATCATTTTGTCGAGATGCATGCAAGTGGGTCAGACACAGAGAGGGAGCGATTTGAGACCTGGACAGCCAGATTGTGAATCTCAGATGACCTTGTCTCCATAAGTCAATTTTCTGGTTGGGTGAGATCACATCAGCCCATCCCTAGTGGCCTTCGTCAGAAGATGTGAGCAGACCTTTGAACCCTGCTGAAAAACCTACTTTATCAGTTTTTGTGGAGTGTGAAAGCAAGCTCACCCAACCCAGTCCCATCCAGACTCACTTGCCCACGTGCATCTTCCGTGGCAAAGATAAAGGACACACCTGGAAAATTCAGGCCCCCACCTAGACCATTGCATTCTCTTCTAAGGGAATAGAGCCACTCACAGGTCCCAAAACCAATACTGCAGCTTGTGTCTTCTGAAAAGCACCACCTATGACAGAGAGGTCAATTTGAGCAGTGGTATATAACAATTACTGACTCAATCATACAGGGTGAGGTTGATTCTCACCCACAAGTACCAACTACTATCACAGAAATTAAATTCAATTAACATTTCTAAGAAGACCACAAGACTGGGGAAAGAGAAAGCACTGAAAACAATTAGCACACAACACTAAGGATATCTACAACCACAGCATCTATCCAGAACATATATCATCATCAAAGCACACACAAAGCCAAAAGTTCTTACCAACATATGCTCCAAACTCACCCATAGGAGAGAGAGACCAAAGCCCTGTCTAAATAAAAGAAAAACTAAAAATAATAAGCAACAGTTCCTCTAAATGAGAAGGAATCAGCAAAAGATTTCCAGAAATACAAGAAAATAAGACCAAAATGATGCACCTCAAATAGGGTACCAATTCTCTAGCAATGGATATCAACCAAAAGGAAAACACTGAAATAATAGTTAAAAAATTACAAATTGGGATTATAATGAAGCTCAACAAAATCCAAGAGAAAATGGAAAACCAGTTTAAAATAAAGAGAAAAAATGATTCAGAAAATGATTGAAAAAATCATTAAGGAGATCAACATATTAAAGGAAAAATAAAAAGAACTTCCAGAAATGAAAAATTCATGTAAGGAAATACAAAACATAGTAGAAACTTATACAAAAAGACAGGAGCAGACAAAAGAAAGGATTTCAGAGCATAAGGACAATTCTTTCGGTATAACGTATTTAGTCAGAAATATCAAACATAGAACTAAAAGGAATGAGCAAAGCTTACAATAAGTATGTGATTATGTAAAATGGCAAAATATAACAATCATAGACATCTCAGAAGGTGAAGGGGAAAATATACTGTTGGTGCTGTCACTAAGGAAGCAGGCTGGACAGTGGATTGTAAGCTCGAAGTTTGCAGGAGGTGGGCCTCCCCATACATGTCCAGGAAAAGACCCCAGCAACCTCCACAGCTGTTCTTTATTGAGAACAAGCTCCTTTCTGCTGAGCCCAACCCCCACACTGGAATGCTCTAGTTGATCAATATTCAACTGCCAAGGTCTGTTCCTTAAGGTCTGGAGATTGCTTGTATGTTTCAAAAAACTGCCACTTTGTCTCTGCAAGCCTGCTGTCCCAGTTCCTACACATCTTGCTACATAGGTTGCCACATAGATCACGAAATAAATTGTTACATAAGCCGCCACATATCCTGTTACATAAGTTGGTGCATTCTGTTACATAAGTTGTTACAATACACAAGGTTGAAAAACTTAATTGAGGGACTAATTGAGGAAAACTTTTTTGGTTTTGCTAGAGATGGAGACATCTAGATACAAGAAGCTCAATGAACACCTATGCAAGAGGTCTTCAGATGGTCAAAGTTAATAAAAACGAGGAACTCCTAAGAGCTGTAAGGTGAACACATTAAGTCACTTACAAAGGAAATCCCACCAGGCTAACTGTAGAATTCTCAACTGTGACCTTACAAGCCAGAGGGGATTGCAGCCCCATGATCAGTCTTCTTAAATAGAACAACTGTCAACCTAAAATTTTGAATATTTTAAATCTTTCACAAATGAAGATGAAATAAGACTTTTTCAGAAGACTAAACACTTAGAGATAATTTGTCAAAAACAGACATGCCTGGAAAGAAATATTCAGAACTGCATTTCACCCAGATCAGCACGATGGTGTCCTACATGGGTAAAACCACCCTAATGCTAAAGTTCAGAGGTCATGTAACTTTATAGGTACTACCTAACAGAATAATCAGAGAAGCAGCCCATGTATCACTTCTATCAATCAATAAGAATGGTTATAATTCCCTACCCTAGAGACATACGATGGATGAATGGATAAGAAATAAAATACAAGTTAGGTATCTGTTGTCTTTGAGAAACACATCTTACCCACAAGGACTCTTATAAACTCACGTATAGAGATGGGGAAAAAAATTCTACACAAATGGAGAGCATAAGAAAGCAGATGTAGCCATTCTTCTATCAAAGAAAACCAACTTTAAAACAACACTAGCAAAGAATGACAAAGAAAGTCTTTGGTAAAGGGAGCAATTCAATAAGAAGTCATAAAAATCATAAATATTTATGCTCCAAACAAGGAAGTATGTGGATTCATAAAGCAAATCCTAATAGATCTAAGTAAAGAGATTAACAGCAGCATGTTAAATGCTGGGGACTTCAACACCTTTCTGATAAAACTGAACAGATAATTCAAGCAGAAAGAAATACAGAAAGGCTTGGCTTAAATGGAACTCTGGAACAAATGGGGCTAACAGATAGTTATAAAACTTTGTACACCCAAACTGCTAAATATACATTCTTTTCATCTACACATAGAACATTCTCCCAGATTGATAATATTTTAGGCCACAAAACTTGGCTGAATACATTCAGAAAAATAGAAATTATACCACATATCTCCTCAGATCACAGTGGAATAAAACTGAAAATAACTTCATGAAGAAATACCCAAATCTATACAAAATCATAGAAATTAAAAGTCTGCTTCTAAATGATTATTGGATCAATGATTAAATTAAGATGGAAATAAAAATACTCCTCCACTGAATGACAAAGGGGACATAAAGTATTAGAATCTATGGGATTCAGAAAAAGCTGTCCTTATGGGGATATTCATAACCTTACATGACTACATCAAAAAGAGAGAAAGATCACAAATTAACAATGTAATGATGCACCTTAAAGAACTAGAAAAAAAAAAGGACAAACCAAATCCAAAGTCAGCAGAAAAAAGAAATAACTAAAGTCACACCAGAACTAAGTGGAACTGAAAACAAAAAAACAATACAGAAAGATCAATGAACTAAAAAGTTGATTGTTTGAAAAGCTAGATGAAATTGATTGACCTTCTGCTACATCAATGAGTAGTAGTAGAAAAAAAAACACAAATAAGCTCATCTAAAAATAAAAGAGATGATATTGCAACTGATACCACAGAAATACACAATCTACTACGAAATCTGTATGTGGAAAAATATAAAAACACAGAAGAAATGGATATGTTTGTGGAAACACACAATCTTTCAAGACTCAATCATGAAGAAATAAAACTCCTGAAAATACTGCTAATGAGCAATGAGATTGAGGCAGCAGTAAAAATCCTTATAGGTGCTTACATACACACACACCCCAAAACAAATAAACAATCAAACAAATGAAAAGAAAATTCAACACCAAATTTTATCAGTCCTACGAAGAAGACTTTGTATCCCTAATCCAGAAATCATTCCATAACATTGAAAAGGAAGGTGTCCTCCCCAACTTATTCTATAAGGCCAATATCATCTAGATACCAAAGCCAGAAAAGGATACAACAAAAAAAGAAAACCAATACCTCTTATTAGTACAGATGCAAAACTCTGCAATAAAATACTACCAAAATGAATTCATCAGCACTTCAAAAATACAATTCGCCAAGTGGGCTTCATCCAAGAAATGTAAGGAAGGCTCCATGTATGCCAATCAACACATAAACAGAAGCAAAAACAAAGATCAAATAATGATCTCAAAAGGTGCAAAAAAAGTACTTGGCAAAATTCAGCAGAATTTTTATGATAAAAACTATCAAACAACCATGCATACAAGGAAGATACCTTAAAATTGTAAAAACCACGCATGAGAAACCCATAGCCAGCATCATGATGGGTGAACAATGGAAACCATTCCCTCTAATGAACAAGACAAGGACACCCACAGTTACTATTTTTATTTGACATAGTGGTGGAAGTTGTATCCAGAGAAGTCAGGCAAGAGAAAGAAGTTAAAGGTATCCAGACTATGAAGGAGAACATCTAACTGTTACTATTTGCTGATGATATGATCTGACCTCTAGAAAAGCAGGAAGATTCCACAAAAAGAATCCTGGAATTGATAAACAAATGTAGCAAAGTCCTGGAGTACATAATTAATATATACTAATCAATAGCATTCCTATTGCTACACCAATAACAGTCATATCAGACTCAATACCATTTACAACAGCCCAAAGAGAATAAAATACCTGAGAATATTCTGGTTCCAAGGAGGTGAAAGATCTCAACCAAGAGAACTATGCAATAGAACCAAAAACAACAGCTACAACAAACATGATGCACACTAATGGGTAGTGTTCAACATCTATGTGGAAAACTGTTCGGTGTTTCCTCAAAGAATTGTAAGTTGAAGTGCAATTTGATCCCACAATGCCACTACTTGGCATTTACACAAAGGAAAAGAAGCCATTTGATCAAAAATATATGTGTGCTGGAATGTTCACTGCAGCACAATTCAATCTGCAAAGACATGGACAACCCACATGCCCACCAGTTAGGGTGGATTAGTATAATGTGGCATATGTATAACGTGGAATACTACTTGACTAGGGTGATCAGACATCCCGCTTTTCAACAATTTGTCCCACCTCCCATGGCATTTTAAAAAAGTCCCGATTTTTGGAAAGAATGCATGAATAGGCGGGAGAACAAGAAGGGAATATACGGTTTTCGGCTGCCATGTGGTTATTTCGCCAGAATGAGTTTTGTATTATTTTTGTTAATTTTATAATGTTAAACTGTAATAATAACAAATAATTGCTGAGAAGTGATTATCGAGAACTGCTTATCAAAGTTTGCATTGTTGTCAGGCCCTGCCCTGCCCCGTCCC
>CAUYQV010154941.1:0-26979 GCA_963574575.1 Galagoides demidoff | reverse complement strand
CCCCCACCACCTACACCCCGACCCCCCACACCTTCCCCACCCACCCCCCCCCACCTTTCACACCTACACCCACCACCTTCCACACCTACACCCCCCACCTTCCAGACCTACACCCTCCACCTTCCACACCAACACCCCCACCTTCCACACTACACCCCCATCTATACCCCACACCTTCCGCACCTATACCCCCACCTTCCACACCTATGCCCCCACCATTCATACCTACACCCCCACCTTCCACACCTATACCCCCAGCATCCATACCTATACTCCCACTTTCCACACCTACAGACCCCACATTCCACACCTACCCCTCACTTAACACACCTACACCTCCATTGTCCACACCTACACCCCCCACATTCCACACCTAGCCCTCACCTAACACACCTACACCTGCATCGTCCATACCTACACCCTCCACCTTCCACACCTACCCCACACCTAATATACCTACACTTGCACCTTCCACACCTACACCTGCACCGTCCACACCTACACCCTCCACCTTCCATACCTACACCCTCCACTTTTATACCTGTTAGAATGTTTTTTCACCAGGGATTCCCAGGTTTTTCAACTCTGAATTCCTTTTTTCCCTATTTTTCAAAGCACTCTGAATCTATTTCAGTGATTTGGGGGCCTCCAGAGGGCATTTTTGTTTCCTTGTATAATGCCTAGTAAAGTGCCTTGTCTCGATCAGTCATTTAATGTGTAGCTTTTGCATAGAGTGAAGCTCTCAATGGAAATGTGGCTCTGAATGACACATCAGCCCACCCACAAGTTCCCTCTCAAAAAGAGCTAGAAAACTGCCCACCTTCTCTGGGCCACCTCTGCTGTGGCTCTTCATTGCTCCTCCATCTTCATCAGGGCAGTTGGAGTGAGATTATTCCATCTCCTTCCTTAGTATGCAGATGGGTGGCTTAAAACAAAGAAATAAATCCCCTTCCCAGGGACAGGAGCACAGGCTGGCTTGAACTCCTGGACTCAACCAATCCTCCTGCCTTGGCTTCTCAAAGTTTTGGGGTTATAGGCATGAACCACTGTCCCTGGCCCCAGCTCTTATACAGCAGATACAACACAGCACTTCTCTGAGGAACTAAGTCCAGGAAAGGAGACTGGCATTCCACCTTCTTTAGTTCTGCCTACATCACTGCCTTCCTTACATAAACCCCTCAGACTTAGAGGACAAGGAGCCACATCTGTTACCGTGTCCTTTACAGCTCTTAGCAGGTAGAGCTGTAATAAATGCACTCTATGGAAATAGAAAAACCAGGAATAGCACAAGCCATAGATGAGAAATGGAACAGAACAAGGCAGAGATGAAAAATGGCCCCTCCTGCCCTTTTCCAGAGTGCAAGGAAGCAGAGAGACCCAGACTGGTGTTCTCACTTCTAAGAAAAGTGCTTTAATTACAATTCTTCATTTTATTTCACCTCAAGGCCTTTATTGAGAACCTTCCACATGCTTAGCTTAAAAAATAGTAGAGAGGCTCAGCGCCTATGGCTCAAGCGGCTAGGGTGCCAGCCACATACACCTGAGCTGGCGGGTTCAAATCCAGCCTGGGCTTGCCAAACAACAATGATGGCTGTAACCAAAAAATAGCTGGGTGTTGTGGCGGGTGCCTGTGGTCCCAGCTACTTGGGAGGAGGAGGCAAGAGAATCACTTGAGCTCAGGAGTTAGGGGTTGCTGTGAGCTGTGATGCCATAGCACTCTACCTAGGGCGACAGCTTGAGGCTCTGTCTCAAAAAAAAAAAAAAAAAAAAAGAAAGAAAGAAAGAAATAGTAGAGAAAGGGAGACAGGTGTGGCGTTTATCTTGAATGGCAGTTACCAAAGTGAAACTCTTCTCTTGAATGTGCAGTAACTGGGACATGAGGTAGATTCCAGTGAGATGCAGAGGAAAGGTCTGAACTGGTGGTGGGGAGAAGGCACAGTGGGCAGGTCTGCTGGGGTGGCTAGGGTGCGTCTGAGCAGAGATGAAGACTGGGTGAGGAGTGCCTTGGGTAGGAGAGCTTTCATTCATTGTGACAGGGAAATAGTGGACCTCAGCGACAACGGGCACCTGGGTGCAAGGAGCTCTGGTGAGCCATAGTGGTGGAAGGGGTAGCAGTCACATAGGGATGAGGACAAAAATAAACACTCTGGCTGGACACAATGGCTTACAGCTGTTATCCCAGCACTTTGGGAGGCCGAGGCAGGATGATTACTTGAGTCTAGGAGCTCAAGACCAGCCTGAGCAATGCAGCAAGATCCCATCTCTAAATTTTTTTTTTTAATTAGCCATGTATGGGGGTGGTGCACCTGTTATCCCACCTACTCAGGAGGCTAAGGCAGGATGATCATTTGAGCCTAGGAGATTTGAGGTTTCAGTGAGCTATGGTGATGCCACCACACTCCAGCCTGCACAACAGAGCAAGATCCTGTCTCAAAAAAAAAACGTCAGCCTCCATGTTCCCACTTGAAGGAAATCTTTGCAGATCCCTTTGTTTCAGGCTGTCAGAGAGTCTACTTGCCACATTCTCTGTCCCCTTAGGTTGAAGAGGCCCTAATCAGTTTGTCTTCCTGTCCTTCTGTTAGGTTTGGGTTTGTACAAGATAAATACTCTGCCTCTGCCTTTAACTTTCCTGCTGAGAACAAGCCTCAGTACATCCATGTTACAGGTGAGGAGCTGGGCAGGCGGGCCCCTGTGGTGGGAACGGGAGCCCTAGCCCTGGCCCTGTTCACAGAGGTCCCTTCTCTGAGCTTGTGGCCACAGAACCACTTCAGCTGGCTCCGGGGGCCCTCCTAAGTGGCTGTGACACAGGTACTGGCCTTTTTCTGCAGGAACGGTGTTTCTGCAGCTGCCCTACTCCAAGCGCAAGTTCTCAGGGCAGCAGCGGCGGCGGCGGAACTCCACCAGCTCCGCCAACCAGAACATGTTCTGCGAGGATCGGGTTGGCTACAACTGGGCCTACAACACGATGCTGACCAAGACATGGCGCTCCAGTGCCACGGGGGATGAGAAGTTTGCCGACCGGCTGCTGAAGGACTTCACAGACTTCTGCATTAACCGTGACAACCGGCTGGTCACGTTCTGGACAAGTTGCCTAGAGAAGATGCATGCCAGTGCCCCTTGAGGTCAGGCTGCAGTGGGGTCAGAAGGCTGTGTCCATGCTGGGGCAGGGAGGTAACCTGCCATCCTCAAACCTGGGGCTGAAGATTCTGGCCAGTCTCCAGGCATCAGGTGTTTGTTGGTGCGTGGGGGCCATTGCTTCTTTTTGGTCCCCCTAACAAGTGTTGTTACACTGGAGGAGAAAGACTTTGGAAGCAGCTGCTGCCGCCGCCACCATCCAAATACCGTCAGCAAGCACCCAGCGGAGGTGGAAGGCACAGATTGTCCGTGGGAGGGCTTCAGTGTCTGAGAAGCAGGGCAGGCAGCCCCCGTGAATGTCCTCAGAAGGGGGTGGCTTCTGTTAGCGTCCTCCTCCTTTACCATCCATGGGATATTAGGAGCAGAATCTGCTGCTTCCTACCCAGGAGTGTGCCCAGGGTGTAAGATAATCTTGTGAAATAATGTACCATAGACTCACACAGACTGTATATACCTGTACATATCCGAAGTAAATAAAACTCCACATGCAGCTTCTCCGTCCCCAGCCTGGTTGCCAGCAGCAGCAGTCTCATCCTGGGCTGGGCAGCTGTGCCCATTGGTCAGGGCCATGGTGGTCAGTAGGATAGCCAAAAGTGTTAGGATTCACTGGCTTGGAGAGTACGGCTGTGGGTTTATTGAGTGATTTCTTTTCACAGGCGGTTGGGCCAGGATAGTTTTGGTCAGAACTAGTAAGCAGGTGGTACAAGATACCAGGTTGCCATAGGCTCATGTCTTTGGAGTGAATCTGAGTGGTGAGCCCAGCTCTGGGGTCATCTTGGCATTCTGAGAAAAATCAAAGGAAAGCAGGAAAGCCTTCACAGACTCTTAGGTTTAGGTCCCTCTGTTAATCGGGATAAACTCAGCGTGTGCCCCAATTTCAGTGCCCTGCCCCAACCTGCTCCAGGGCAGTGGAGAAGGTGCCCACCAAAGGGGAGCACGTGATGGTTACAGCCACTCGCTACTCCACAGCATAATTGTAGCCCTGCTGAATTGCCTCCTTGGTGGCTTAGGAATCCATCCAGTTCCTCCCAGGCCCTGTGCTATAACACTCAGTCTGCCTCCTTTGTCTTTCTCTTAGATCTCTAGGAAAATCTCCTAATTTGTCTCTACTTTTACTCCATTTTCCACTTGTCAGTCAGAGTCTTAATAAAACTGCTATGATTATGCCCACTACTTCATTAGAGCTCTTTGGTGACTTGAGCTTTAAAAATCTTAGATGTGGCTCACATGGGCCTGCACGATCTGGTCCTGTGGGGTGTTTCTGCAGCCACTGTGGCTGTTTTGCAGTCCCTGGAACTTGGCAAACTCTGTACCAACTCAGAGCTTTTGCCTGTGCTGTTCCATCTGCCAAAAACACTGCTTCTCTGTATGCCCTCTCTGTCTCACTAAATCCTGGTCATCTATCAGCTCTTAGCTCAAAAGCCATTTCTCCAGAGCACTTTGTACTTCTCCAAACTGGTGTTTGACACATTGACACTTGACCATGGCAGAAGCTTCTCCATTTTGTTCATCTTTATGTCCCTAAGTGTGCAGCATAATACATAGTAGAGAAAATGGTTGTTGACTGAACACACAGAATGAATGACCTCTGGACTCCAGAGTTAGCCTTCAGGTGTTACATCTGAATCTCCACCCCTCTAGCTGGGCTCCTTAGTTACTTAGCAGAACTCTTTGGTGACTTGAACTTGGACTTATTTAGAACTCTTAAAATGTCATTATTGGGCTCAGAGCCTGTGGCTCAATCGGCTAAGGCGTCAGCCACGTACACCTAAGGTGGCGGGTTCGAATCCCCAGCCTGGGCCCTCCAAACAACAATGATGGCTGCAACCAGAAAATGGCCGGGCGTTGTGGCGGGCGCCTGTGGTCCCAGCTACTTGGGAGGTGGAGGCAGGAGACTTGCTTGAGCCCAGGAGTTGGAGGTTGCTATGAGCTGTGACACTATGGCACTCTACCCAGGGGGATAGCTTGAGGCTCCGTCTCAAAAACAAACAAAAAAAATGTCATTATTGATGCTTCATATAGAGATTTTGAGAGAATAGATCTGTTAATAAATGTGAAAATGTACTGGCTAATACCTAACACAGAGCAGCACTTTGATAAAATTTTCTTTTCCTTTTTCACCTAACCTCTCAGACAAACCATTGCTTCTCTTTGTCAATGCCCTCAACCTACAAAATGGGAGGCTTTCTCCCAGGGTGGTCAGAGGATCAAATGAGAGGTGTATATAAAAGGACTTGCTAATGAGAAGCCAGGAAACAAATGGCTGCTCTCATTTTCCGGATGGGAGTCTTCACTGTGCTTTCTTGAGTGATGCTACACACAGGCTCCTGAGCTGTTCAGATGACATGTGATCTGAACAGTCGCTTGTGATCCTCAACATCCTGTATGTAAAGCAATAATTACCCTTGCAGTTGCCTCAGAGAAGGCACAGAGAATGATTTGGCAGAAAGGGCAGTGGAAGAGTCAGAATGCTGAGTCACTCACCCAGCAGAGCTGGGCCTGAAGCTTGCCTGCTCTTGAGCCCCCATTGCCCTGTTTCCTGCTCTCCAGCAATCTCCTCTCTCTGGTGGGTACCTCCTTCCACCCACTTGTCCATCCCAGAACCTGGGAGCTGAACTCAGTGCCTCCCTCCTTGCGTCATCTGGTCCTCTTACCTACCCACCCTACCTGTCTTAGACCTGCCCACCTCCTTCCACCCCTGCTGCCCACAGGAAATGTGGTTTGGCTACTCATGGAGGACACATGCATGCCATCCAGAAACCCACCACTATGTGCACAGATGTGAGTATCCATGCCTTGGTGTAGAGGAAAATCCAGTAGGCTTGGGGCCAAGAGGACCAGGGTTTAAATTCCAGCCCTGCCATTTTTTGGCTGTGAGCAGAGTATGGACAGTTCTATCCCCTGAGCCTATTTCCTCACCTGTAAAATAGAGATTATTTGGCTTCCCTCACCTTTCTCTCCACCCCTCCCCCCCCACACATACACTTTGGTGTGTTGCTCTTCTGCACTATGACATTATATGCTAGCCTGAGCTCATTAGGCTGAGAATTTCCCTAAGACAGCACCAGGCCTCCAATCTCTCCCTAGCTTTGTGCACCATAACTTCTGCCACACACTTTAGTCAGTGAGAACTGAATGAATGAGCCAGTGAGATCAAAGGAGCAGGTGTGTGTGGCAGGGCCCCTCATAGGGTCCAGTGCAGAGAAGGGACACATGAACCAGAAGGAGGACCTTGACAGGATTACCTGACTTGCTTCCCTAAATCAAATCATGGATACGACTTATTCCTGTTGAAAAATGAGGCTGTTGCCTAGTATGGCAGCTCACCCCTATAGTCCTAGCACTCTGGGAGGCCAAGGTTTGAGCTCAGGAGTTCAAGACTAGCCTGAGCAAGAGTGAGACACTGTCTCTACTAAAAATAGAAAAACTGGCCAGGCATTGCGGCAGGTGCCTGTAGTCCCAGCTACTTGGGAGGCTAAGGCAAGAGAAGGGCTTGAGCCCAAGAGTTTGAGGTTGCTGTGAGCTGTGATTGCCATGGCACTCTACGGAGGGTAGTAAAGTGAAACTTAAAAAACTTTAAAAAAAGGAACATGAGGGTGATGCCTGTGGCTCAAAGGAGTAGGGCACCAAGCCCCATATATACCGGAGTTGGCAGGTTCAAAACCAGCCCCAGCCAAAAAAAACGAACATGAGCAGGGAGAGGGGGCGGGTGGGATATAATTATAAGAAGAACTTTACCTAACAAATGTAATCAGTATAACCTTAAAAAAAAAAAATGAAGCTGTTAAGGGCCAGACATGTGCATGACATGCCAGGGGTCACCCCAGTGTGTGTGGAGATAAGTGTGGTCCAATAGCCTTAGTGTGGAGGGGTTCTTGGAGATCAGGTCCAACCCTTTCATTTCCCCCACTTGAGCAAATAGGCCCAGAGTGACCTGCTCAACCTCTGGGTAAAGGCAAGGGAAGGACCCTGGTCCTCTGGCTCCCAGTCCAGCACCTTCCCAGGCATTTGGTTATAGTCTATAGCAGTGGTTCTCAACCTTTCTAATGCTGTGACCCTTTAATGCAGTTCCCTTTAATGTTGAGGACCCCCAACCATAAAATTATTTTCATTGCTACTTCGTGGAGTAGCAATGAACCATTAGGAAGGTTGAGAACCACTGGTCTATAGCATAGTAGTTAAGAATGAAGGCTTGGAAGGCAGGTACCTGGATTCAGTTTCCAGAAGGGCCACTTGTCAGCCATGTGGCTCTGAGTAAGGTACTGTACCTCTCACAACCTCAGTTTTCTTTTTTTTTTTTTTAATTTTTTCAAATTAATATGAGGGTACAATTTTTAGGTTACGTTGTTCTCACAGGGTAAAGTTCTGTTTGTAGAAGAGCCCGTCATGCAGGGGCATGTTACACACCTTCACAATGTGCATATTAGGTGAGATCTCGCCTCATGCCCTCCCTCCTGCTGCCAAATGTGTTCCCCCCGCCCCCCCAAGCCTCAGTTTTCTTATTTGTACAATGAGGGAATAATATCACCTCGAGAGGTCCTGAGGATCACACAGGAGAGTGTGGCTAAAGCTTCATGCCTGGAAAGTTGTAAGCTCTGCATAGATGTTAATGTTATGATGATGATTATTGATGTAGACTCCGTGAGCCGCAAGAGCTTAGTTAGACAAGGGAGTAATCACAGAGGGCTGGAGAGGACAGGGTGGGGTTTAAAGAGGAAGTAGTGTTGGGCCTTGTGGCATGTGTAGGAGTCAGAGTGGGACAAGGAGCTATGGAGGAGCCCTGTTCTAATGACTCTGTAGCTGCTCTGGTCATTCTGCCTCTCCTGGATCCCATGACCCTCTTCTGGGAAAAGTTTTTTTCTGTTGGCAGATGTGTCACATTGCCTAGAGTGGAAGAAGGGTCTCTTGACCATGCTGCTTTGGCACCTACCAATTGGGAACAGGCCTGTTGCCCGAGGCTGGGCAGCTCCTGCAGTTTCCCAGATTTGTGGTGGTACCCTGGGGTGTACACAGGCCCCACTACACCTGAGGCAGTGCCAGTTGGCTTCCTGGATGTAGAAATGGAGCAGAGCAGGGACAGAGGGAACCACACAGTGTGAGCTGCAGAAAAATGCAACAGCAAAAGAAATAAGGTAGAGTAACACATTCCTTTACCAAGGGAGCCAGGAATGAGCCAAAAAGGCTTCAAAGCAGGAATAGCTGTCTTGGTGCCCCCACGTAGTGGTTCTCAGATGCTCCCATGTGTAAGAGCTCCCTTAGAATACAGATCCCAGGGCGTCCCTCCTGGAACTGCTGATTCCAGAGGTCTGGAACTCTACTGCAAATAGACCCTCCAAGTGATTCTGCCATCAGTGGTCCATTGGAGAAACCCGGCCAGATAGGTAGGTTCCTTCTCCAAGCTTCTTCCCATTTACATACAGTTGTAACCAGCCCTGGAAATAGGTTCTCAGACAGATCAGAAGCAGCACATGGAGTAAAAGATAGTGGAGGCAGAGTCCGACCACAGGACGAGACAAGCAACTGACTGACGGCAGTGGGGGCCACAAGAACTAAGGACCTCCAAAGGCGCAGGTCTGCCAGAGGCTGAGGAGCCGGGGGAACTGCCAGTCATTGCACTGAACAGGCACCGAAGTTGTATCCAATTTGTGGGAATTGACTCATCAAAATACTTAAAGTGAAATCTTCAGGTGTTACAAAGAAGGAGCATGTGACATACGTCTGAAATGCTCAGCAAATCTGCAAGGTTGTTCTGCAGTGGGTAGGAAATAGTGGCAGAAGAAGCTGAGTAGAAGCCAATTTACAGGCTCTTCAGTTACCCAGAAAACTTCAGATACATGGAGGGACAACTATCACTCCATTCTGTGAGTGTTGCCTATGTCACGTGACATTTCATCTCATAATCTTGTCAACATACAGGATGACATGTAGAGCCCAAGGCCACACAGCTGCCAAACAGCTGGGCTGGGAATCAGATGTGCCGGACTTAAGAGCTCAGTCCCTGCCCACTGTGCTGCTGTCTTCTCCCCCTGGGGGTTCCAAGTTGATGAGTGCCACCTGCTGCCCCAGGCTGGGGACCCCTCTGTTCCCCTCAGTTGACTATATTTCAAGTGTGGTGCAGCCCTGAGGGGCACAGATGCCCTATTATACAGGTCTCTAGGAGGGAGTGGGCCATAACTTTGAGCCAGGGCCCGTGTTCCTCCCTCTCCTTCAGGCTTCTGTGTGGAAGGCACTTCTGCTCTTTCCCTTCCGGCCTGCAGCTGTGGCTTCAGCCTGGGGCAGCTCCTGGGGTTCAAGCTGTGCCACGCACTTGCCCTAAACTTGGCCTGAAATGCCTGCGTTGTAACATTTGCTTGCAGCAAAGCTGGTGCCAAGAACTCGATCCCTACCAGCCTTCGGATTTGACCTCCATCTGCTTCTCTGGATGCAGCAAGAGTCATATGTTTCCTCAGTGAATCAGTACACAGTCGTTCGAGGAAGAAAATCTCTTTCCCCACAAGGGGCAAGGAGAGATGGGGAACTGCTGTGCAATCTCCAGCAAACCTCTTTCTCTCTGAGCTCCGGAATTTTCATCTGAACTCATCTGGCAATGAGGCTGAGAGCTGGTACCAAGAGGGAGTCCTGGCTCCCCTCCATCCCTCAGGCAGCTGTGGCAGTTGCACATGGAACTGAGTCTCTTTCCCCCTTTCTGTTGTCTTTGAATCATACCACATTGCTTGTCCAGGCTCAGTTTCCCCCCTTTAATACTCCTCAAATGTCTTTTAAGAGACAGAACATTTTCTTTTTAAGCCCATCCTGGGAGAGAAACATTTTCCTAATGCCTTTGATGTTCATCCAGTCCTAGAAGCTCACGTCTGGCTCCTCCCTACAGTCTGAGAGCAGCTTGTAGGCACAATCAGGGACTGCCTTGGGGAAAGAGCCCCTTCTCAAGGTGATATGTCCTGTGTCTCCTCAAGCTGTGTGCCCTCAGAACCTGAGTAGACACAGACAGGGTTGGGACCCTGCCAAAGGCCAGCCTCTGAGGCTTTGTCCCAACTCTGTCTCAAAACACACTGACACCTTTCCAGGCCCCTGGACATGGCACTCAAGAAGAACCAGGAACTGGCTCGGCACCTGTGGCTCAAGCAACTAAGGCACCAGCCACATATACCTGAGTTAGCGGGTTCAAATCCAGCTCGAGCCCACCAAACAACAATGACAGCTGCAACCAAAAAATAGCTGGGTGTTGTGGCAGGTGCCTGTAGTCCCAGCTACTTGGGAGGTGGAGGCAGGAGAATCGTTTGAGCCCAGGAGATTGAAGTTGTTGTGAGCTGTAATGCCATGGCACTCTACCCAGGGCAACAGCTTGAGGCTCTGTCTCTTAAAAAAAAAAAAAAGAAAGTAAGAAAAGAATATAAGAACCAGGAACTGGTCAGGCTCTCAACTGGGGGCAATTTTGCTTGCCAGTGGACATCTGGCAATGTCTGGAGACACTTGGTTGTCACAGCTTCAGGGAGAGCTACTAAAATCTAGTGGGTATTTCTAAACACCCTGAAATACACAGAACAACTCCTACAACAAAGGGTTATTCAGCATCAAACGTTAACAGTGTCAGTTGGAGATACCACAAACTAGACTCTGATCAGGTCAGAGGTTTAGATGGGGGGCCCTTACCTCTGTCACTTCTTGGGAGGAGGAGGCATCTGTCACTTGCCCTGACTGCAGAGATTTGAATCCCTCTTTTCTTTCCTTTTTCTTTTTCTTTTTTCTCTCTCCTTTCCCTTTCTCCTTTCCTTTTTCTCCCCTCCCCTTCTTCTCTTTCCCTTCTTCCTGTCTCCTTCCCTTCCCTCTCTTTCAATACTGTTTTGCTCTGACACCCCAAGTAGAGTGTGGTGGTGACATCATAACTCACAGCAATCTCAAGCAATCTTCCTCCCTCAGCCTCCCAAGTAGCTGGGACTACAGGCACCTACCACTAATTCCTGACTAATTTTCCTATTTTTTTGTAGAGGCAGGGTCTTGCTCTTACTCCAGCTGGTTATAAAATCTTGGCCTCAAGTAATCCTCACACCTCGGCCTCCCAGAGTGCTAGGATTACAGGTGTGAGTCTCTATGCCTGGCCTGAATCCTTTCTTGATGACAGCCTCATCCCAATCTCCTATAGCAATTACTCTTGCTAGGTTCCAAGGTCAGACTGGCTAAGAGCCATACAGCCAGTTATGGACAGCATCAGGATTAGAATCCCATTCACAGGCAGCACCTGTGGCTCAGTGGGTAGGGCGCTGGCCCCATATACCAACAGTGGCAGGTTCAAACCAGGCCCCAGCCAAACTGCAACAAAAAAATAACCGGGTGTTGTGGCGGGTGCCTGTAGTCCCAGCTACTCAGGAGGCTGAGGCAATAGAATCGCTTAAGCCCATGAGTTGGAGGTTGCTGTGAGCTGTGACACCACAGCACTCTACCTAGGGTGATAATCTAAAAAAAAAATAAAAATAAATAAAGAATTTGAGACCAGCCTGAGCCAGAGCAAAACCTGTCTCCAAAAAAATAGCCAGGCGTTGTGGTGGGCACTTGTAGTCCCAGCTGCCTGGGGGGCTGAGGCAAGAGAATCGCCTAAGCCCAAGAGTTTGAGGTTGCTGTGAGCTGGGATGCCACAGCACTCTACCAAGGGCGATAACAAAGTGAGACACACTGTCTCAAAAAAAAAAAAAAAAAGTGCTCCTAGCAGGTGAGGAGGATAGGGTGGAGAAGTAGATGCTGGAGGGCTAGAGGCTGGAGAGCCTTGGCACCAGGTCAGTCAGGAGAGGTGGCTAAAGACTGAAAAGCTGAGAGAACCACAGAGAGAGTTCTCCAAACCTGTCCTACCCAGCCTGCCCTTTCAACAGCTGATTTCCAGAGTGAAGTGAATGTTGTCAATTTCCAGGTTGCTGGCCCGGAGCAGTGGCTCATGCCTATAATCCTAGCACTCTGGGAGGACAAGGTAGGTGGATCGCTTGAGCTCAGGAGTTTAGAGACCAGCCTGAGCAAGAGTGAGATCCCGTCTCTACTAAAAATGAAAAACTGAGCCAGGAGGATCACTTGAGCCCAAGAGCTTGAGGTTGCTGTAAGCTATGATGCCTCATCACTCTATTGAGGGCAGAAAAAGTGAGACTCTCAATAAAAAAAAAAAAGAAAAGAAAGAAAATTCCAGGGTTTGAACTGGAGCTAACAAATGGGTCATTGTCTAGAAGCCCTGAGCTAGCCTGTCCCCTGGGGTCATGCCATGTTGGGCCTGAATAGAACAATGGGCTCTCAACACACCTGAACAGCATCAGGATTAGAATCCCGGTCATATCATGTGCTTGTGTCTTGGACAGCACAGGCAGGGGAACATCCTCTTTCAAGTACCTCCTTCTCCTCAGGGGGCCAGACACCCGGCTCCCAGGCTCGGCCTGCTCTTTCTTCTCCATGGGGCTCCGTGCAAACTCCTGAAAACTCCCTGACCCTTGTCAGTCTATTGACAAAATGGGAGTCATCAGGTATTCCTTATGCAACTTGGGAGTTGCTGCAAAAACCTGGGAGATAAGAGTTGAGAAAACATTTGCGAATTGAGGCCAGGCACGGTGGCTCACACCCATAATTCTAGCACTCTGAGAGGCCGAGGTGGGAGAATCCCTTGAGCTCAGGGACTTCAGACCAGCCTGAGCTGGAGCTAGACCTTGTCTCCAATAATAGAAAAACCAGCTGGGTGTAGAGGCAGGTGCCTATAGTCTCAGTTGCTTGAGTGGCTGAGGCAATAGGATCGCTTGAGCCCAAGAGACTGAAGTTGGTATGATCTATGATGACACCACAGCATTCTACCCAGGGTGACAGAGTAAGACTCTGTCTCAAAAAAAAAAAAAAGAGAGAGAGACTCCAGCCACTGTACAGTTGCGGCGGAGTCGCTGTTACTCTCGCCTGACATTAGTGCCAACTACCTGTGTAGTCCTGAGCAACCCTGATCACCTCACTTGACCTCAGATTTGAGGGTGTGGTGGTGGTGGTGGTGATTCTGCAGCTTCCTTCAAGGGCTCACAGTGGGGATCCCATGTCATCAGCTTTGCAAAGGTGTCTAAGTAGCACAGAGCACTCTCCAGTTTTAAGGCAATGCTCTACGTCTCCCCAGTAGAGGTTCTACATCCGTTTTGAATACGCCCAGCAGGTACAAAAAGAGCCTGGCACACTGCTGGCTGGCCTGAAGCTTGGGGAAGAAGGGAAAGAGAGCAGACAACACCAGCCAGAGATCACCTGCACACTGAACCCCAAACAAGTTTGCACATATTGTCCTGCTAGGACCTGAGGACAGCCCTGAGGGAGACGGGAATATACCCCAGGGAAGTGGAGGACTTACCTGGGAATTTTGAGCATACATGGCAAAGGGTGTGACTGAACCCAGTGGCACTCTGCACCCTTAGAATGAGATGGGGTGTGGGAGACGAAAGCCCCTGCATACATAGCCTCTGTGGTGGGCAGCCATCCTAGGAGGGAGGGAGGACACATAGGGCTTAGGGACTGGGGCCCCTACACAGTGTAGAGAGCCATGTCCCTGGTCCTGACTTCCCAGGCTCTCCTATTTCTAGTTACTGCACTGGCTGCTGTTGGTGGTTGGTGCTGGGTAGACAGGAGCACTCCCTGGGTGGTCTGACACACCGGATGTGTCTCGCCTCAAAGCAGAAGTGAAACGGGTCAGTTCCTTTTGCAAGACAAGAAGCAAGTCTGACCACCACCTGCCAACATCTCTTCCCTGGTGGAACCAGGAAAGCAGCTGCCATCTCCAGCAGCCAGACTAGGGGATGACAGAGAAACCACCTACCCTGGGGCCCAACCCATACAGGGGGCTGGGTGTCTGCCTCTCATTGCACATGCCTCCTTGGTCAGCCACCCATAGAATAGAAGATACTGTTTCTACCAGGTTTCATGATTTAGAGTCTAAGGGAGGTGGCCCTTTATACAAGTCCTGTCTCAGAAGAATGACAGCCAGCCCATTCCTGCAAAAGGGAAGAGATTCAATTGGGTTTTTTTCACTCTTTGTTCACATGCTCAGTCATCATGCTTTCATCAACAAATGTGTGTTAATGACCATCTAAGTACCTAGCATTTTGGGAACACAGGAGGGAGAAGGATGTTAAACAAAAACTTACAGGCTGGGCGCAGTGGCTCACACCTGTAATCCTCGCACTCTGGGAGGCCGAAGAGGTGAAGTGCCTGAGCTCAGGAGTTTGAGATTGAGACCCCATCTCTAAAAATAACTGGATGTTTTGGTGGGCACGTATAGTCCCAGCTACTTGGGAAGATGAGGCAAGAGGATTGCTTGAGCCCAAGCGTTGGAGGTTGCTGTGCGCTAATGATGCCACAGCACTGTACTGAGGGTGACAAAATGAAACTCTGTCTCCCAAAACAAAAACAAGTTACAAAAATAACAACGGCTGTTGTTGTGAAATAATAAGTATAGTTGTGAAAAGTGCTCCAAAACCAAAGGAAAGAGGCCAGGTGCAGTGGCTCATGCCTGTAATCCCAGCACTTAGGAAGCTGAGGGGGGATTGTCTGAGCTCACGGGTTTGAGACCAGCCTGAGCCACAGAGAGACCCCCGTCTCTAAAAATAGTCAGGCATTGTGGCAGGCACCTATAGTCCCAGCTACTTGGGAGGCTGAGGCAAGAGAATTGCTTGAGCCCAAGAGTTTGAGGTTGCTGTGAGCTATAATGCATGGCACACTACTGGGTGCAACAAATAAGACTCTGTGTCCAAAAAAAAAAACCTAAGGAGAGACCTCTACGAGAGGTCTGAGGAGGACCCTGACCTGTTCTGGGCCTCAGGGAAGGCTTCTGGACATTTCTAGGAAGACCTGATGGGTGGCCCAATGGGGAGGAGGGGGCAGGTGCCACTGGAGAAGGGGGCAGAGACAAGATCACACAAGACCATGTGCGCTGCTGAAGAGGGTCCTGGTTGTTTACACGTCTTTCAAGAGAAAGAATGTCTGGAAGGCTGGGTGACCTTGGGCAGGCCTTCCTCATCTCCTGGTCTGTTTCCTCACCTTTTCTTTTCTTTCTTTCTTTTTTTTTTGAGACAGTCTCATTATGTTGCCCTCGGTAGAGTGCTGTGGTGTCACGGTGCACAGCAACCTCAAACTACCTCAAACTCTTGGGCTTAAGCGATTCTCTTGCCTCAGTCTCCCAAGCAGCTGGGACTACAGGCGCCCACCACCATGCCCAGCTATTTTTTGTTGCAGTTGTCATTATTTTAGCTGGCCTGGGCCGGGTTCAAACGTGCCAGCCTCAGTGTATGTGGCTGATGCTGTAACCACTGTGCTACGGGTGCTGAGCCATCCTCACCTTTTCAATAGAAGTGTGTTCACTCTCCTTGCAGGGTTGTTGAAGACCTCCTCCCTTAGGTGAAGTGCCTCACACAGCCACTGCCATGTTGAATGCACTCCAGTAAGTGGAGCCATTAGTGTCACTATTGTGACAAAAGTGGGCCAGGAACCCAGGCTGCCTTCCCAGCTCCCCTTCCAGTAGCTGCCACAGCAGAGCTTACCTTCTTCCCAGGGCTACTTCTGGGAGGCACAGAGCAGGAGCTGTCTTGGGTTGGACACATTGGCCTGAGTCTCACTTGCTCCTTGCTCAAGTGTTTCCCTGATGTCACACCACGCCCTTTGCTGGCCAAGTTAACACAGCCTGAGGAAAAGGCTCGAGCCAGTGGACAGCCGTGGTGAGCCTTAGTAGCTCACGTCTCCCCTCCCTGCTCCCATCCTCCACAAAGTGCCAGGTTCCAGCCAAGTGACCTCGTCAGTCTTTGCAGACCCCTAATTCCTGTGATCAGCTAGGCAGCCATGTGCCATGAAAGTGAGAGGCAGGGGTAGCACAGAGCTGGTGGCAGCTCAGAGGTTGACCAGCAAGAGGACTGCATTATTCTGAAAGGGTAGAGCCACCATGGAGTCCCTTTCTTCTGATTCAGGGGAAAGAAATCCTCCTAAAGCAGAAAGGCAGTGTCATGATCACACCCATGCCTGGAGCCAAGCAGGAGGCTCCACTTGCTACCCAGCTGAGTTCTAGCAACAGGCACTCCCTGTGGGTATTGTTGGCTGCCTTTTACAGATAAGTAACTGAGGACTGGAGTCGCCCAGCTGGTGAGGACAGAGTCTGGATTCTACTCCAGGCCACCACCACCCAGCCCAGCACCCTACCCCGGTGATGGACCTTTGGTATTTTATAATATTTTGGATTTTATCCAGTGTGAGACCACTGTAGCAATCCCAGAAATGAGGTGGGCAAACCTGAGTTCTTCTTCTTATTATTTATTTTACTTTATTTTTCTTTTTTTCAGCATGTTTTTTTTTTTCTTCTGGTGAGTGTCTGCAGGAGTTGCTACAGCTCCTTCACAGACAAGTGTGTCACAGAATGATCAGACTGGCGCCACCTCAGTGAGGGGAGTGGCCAGCCCCTGTCTACAGAGGGGAAACTGAGGCCCAGAGAAGGGAAGCAACTTGCCCAAGGTTACCAGGTTGGTCAGTGGAGCTGGGCCAGGCTGGGGCTCTCCTCGTGGCCTCCTTCATTGGCTTCCCATTTCACCACCCACCTTGTTGGCCCCTGTGCCTCTGTCCAGCCTCTGCACATTGGAAGACCCCCTGGACCTCTTTTGTGCATTGCATACCCCAGGCTATCTCGTCCTATGATTCTAACCTACATGGCCATGAGTCTCAACTTAAGATCTCTAGCCTGGAGCCCACTTCTGAACTCCAAGCTGTCTGTCCCCTTGCCTTCCTGGCTTCTCATTAGAGACCTAAGAGTAATAACAAACGTGATATGTCTAAAACCAGCTCTTCATTTTGCTCTGCACCCCACCCCCAGCTCCAACCCAGACCTGTTCCTCCCACAGTCTTCCCAATTTAGATAACTGTACCATCATCTACCCAGCCTTGGAATTATCCTGTATTTCCCTTTCCCTCAACCCCCACATCTAATCCATTGGCAAAAATAATATCGTAGTCTGATCCTCCTCCCCATCTCCACCTTTATCTAATGCGACACAGTGTAACTGGTCCTCCAGCATCCTCCTCTGCCTTCGAGAATGTATTCTCCTCCCGGCAACCAGCCTGCTCCCTTTTAAACATACAGCAGGTTGTATCAGTCTCCTGTTTAAAAACCCTTCAGTCATTCTTCTGTTTGAAAATCCTTCAGTGTGGCTTGGCGCCTGTAGCACAGTGATTATGGCACCAGCCACATACACCATGGGTGGTGGGTTTGAACCTGGCCCGTGGCCAGCTAAACAACTGCAACAAAAAAAAGTAGCTAGGCGTTGTGGCGGGCACCAGTAGTCCCAGCTACTTGGGAGGCTGAAGCAAGAGAATTGCTTAAGCCCAAGAGTTTGAGGTTGCTGTGAGCTGTGGCACCACAGCACTCTACCGAGGGTGACAAAGTGAGACTCTGTTTAAAAAAAAAAAAAAGAAAGAAAGAAAACCCTTTGGTGACTTCCCATCAATTTACAATAAAAATCTCAGCTCCTCAGTAGGGCCCACAAGCTCCTGTGAGACCTGCCTGGGCTTCTCTGGAAGTTCAAGTCTCCACTCTCATCTCCGCCTACTCACTCAGAATGAAGCAGCTTCTCCTGTTTCTGTTCCGTGAACACCCCAAGGGTGCCCCTGCCTTGGGGTCTTTGTACGTCTCTTCCCTCTTCTTGGAGCCCTTTTCCCAAGATTGGTTCAGTTGGTTCCTCGTTGCTGGTGTCACTTGTTGGTTTCTCAGAAAGCCCTTCCCTGACCACTCTGTCTAGAGACCCACCACCCCCCTGTTGTTTCTTCTTCCCAGACATATCGTCACCTGGAATTATCTGCATGGTTTGCCTTCCTATGCATTATCTTTTCTCCTCACCAGAATGTAAGTTTTGGGACTATTTTTGGCCTCTGCCACATCCTCAGTACACATAGTGTGCTTAGCACATAATAGGGGCTCAATAAGAATGCACAGAATGGGCCGGGCGAAGTGGCTCACACCTGTAATCCTAGCACTCTGGGAGGCTGACACTGGTGGATTACCTGAGTGAGCTCAGGAGTTTGATATCAGCCTGAGTCTCAAGACCAGCAAAATCCCCGTCTCTATTAAAAATAGAAAAACTATCTGTGTGTTGCGGTTAGTGCCTGTTGTTCCAGCTACGTGGAGGCTGAGGCAGGAGGATTGCTTGAACCCATGATGACAGAGTGAGACTCTGTCTCAAAAAAAAAAAAATGCACAGAACCAACTATGTGGATTAAAAGCCTAAGTTACAAATCGTTCCCATTGTTCCTAACTCTCTTTTATAGGACAGCATTTTTCAGGTTAACACCTGCCTCCACTTATCATGATCATCACTTTACATCTGTTCCTTCAACTTGGATGAATGTCTGCCCCTTCTTTTTTTTTTTTTTTTTTTGAGACAGAGTCTTACTATATTGCCCTCAGTAGAGTGCCATGGTGTCATAGCTCACAGCAACCTCCAACTCCTGGGTTCAAGTGATTCTCTGGTCTCAGCCTCCCGAGTAGCTGAGACTACAGGTGCCCACCACAATGCCTGGCTATTTTTAGAGACAGGGTCTTGGTCTTGCTCAGGCTGGTCTCAAACTCCTGAGCCCAAGCAATCTGCCTATTTCAGCCTCCCAAAGTGCTGGGATTACAGGTGTGCTAGCCTGCTCCTCTTAATAGATGCTAAACTGCGTGAGAACAGAGACCAAATCATTCTTTGCTCACCTTTGTACTCCCAGTGCTGACATAGCACTCTGCACATAGAAGGCATCCAATAAATATTGAATGAATGAATGAAGTGGTAAGAAAGACTTTGGGGTGGAGAGGAGCCCTTCATATCAAGCCCAGAATTGTCTCCAAGTAAAATCTACTGCCTTTGCATTACCAACTAGCCAGCCTTTCTTATCAGACTCCTGACTTGCAATCAGAATGGCCCTCCTGGCTCGGCGCCTGTGACTTAAGTGGCTAAGGCGCCAGCCACCGTACACCTAAGGTGGCGGGTTAATCTAGCCCGGGCCTGCCAAATAACAATGATGGCTGCGACCAAAAAATAGCCAGGCATTGTGGCGGGTGCCTGTGGTCCCAGCTACTTGGGAGCCTGAGGCAGGAGACTCACTTGAGCCCAGGAGTTGGAGGTTGCTGTGAGCTGTGATGCTACAGCACTCTACCCAGGGGAACAGCTTGAGGCTCCTGTCTCAAAAAAAAAAAAAAAGAATGGTCCTCCTTCCAGTAAGTTCTGCCTAGTACAGAGGTGGCCTTGGATGGTCACAGGATACCTAAGGAGTTACAAATACAGGGAAAGCCTTTGCTCCTCTAATCTGAAAGAGAAAGTGGACACAAAGCCACAGGGCAATGGAGAAGTCTGTGTTGCTTCCTGAGCTCGGCTGTCTCACGGTGCCAGCCACTTTTGGCTTTTCCTTCCCGCTTGAGACAGGGTGACCACTGGGTCCTGATGGTGAAGTGCTGTGCTCTGGCTAAGCTGGCTGGCAGTGTTTTCTTTAATGACTTGGAGCAGAGGTTTTCACAGGCTACCTCCAGACCTGGGCCAGTCCCCCATGGAGTCAGCACCAGGACATGGTGAAATGAGAAAAATAGGGACAATGTAGTGAGTTTTCATAAAACTAAAATTAATTCTGAGATCGTCTGCCCTACTTTTTTCTGTGTCAGGATGCCCTTTCTTTTATGAAACAAGCATGCTAGGAATTGGTGGTTTTTTTTTTTTTTTTATGTCCTTGTTTGTCAAAATCACCTATTTAATTTTCTTTTGAAATTCACTGGTCTGTGGATGGTGGCTAAGTCAAGATGAGAGCCTGAGTTTTCTAATTCTAGGTTAACATTCTTTCTGCTCCCCAGCCCCTCCCTAGAGAGGGTAAGACGCAGGGGAGACACGGGAGCTGGCTGTAAATTATTGACAGGCTGCCATGTGGAAGAGGGGATGTGCTTGTTCTGGTTGTAACCAGGGGGCAGAATCAGGGTCACTGGGTAGCAATAGAAGATGGATACATTTCTTTTCTTTTTTTTTTTTTTTTTTTTTTTTTTTAGAGAGAGTCTCACTTTGTCGCCCTTGCTAGGGTGCTGTGGCATCACAGCTCACAGCAACCTCCAGCTCTTGGGCTTAGGCAATTCTCTTGCCTCAGCCTCCCGAGTAGCTGGGACTACAGGCACCCACCACAATACCCTGCTATTTTTTGTTACAGTTTGGCCAGGGCCAGGTTTGAACCCGCCACCCTCGGTATATGGGGCCAGTGCCTACTCACTGAGCCACAGGCGCCGCCCAGATGGATACATTTCAACCAGTTTGAAGTAAAGTCTTTGACAGGCAAGTACTCAACAATACAATAGGCTTCCTCACCCAGGGGCATCCAGGCACAGGTGCAGAAGATGGATGTTGTAGCAGCCACATTTGGGCTCTTGGAGAGACTATTTGGGCCTGAGGATACTGGTTAAGGATCTTGGCCTTGGATTCAAACAGACTTGGGTTTCAGCACCAATTTCATCATTCATTATCTGTGGGCAAATCACTTTCCTGCTCTTTAAAATGGGAGTAGGCCTAGTGCAGTGCCTCATGCCTATAATCCCAGCACTTTGGGAGGCTGAGGTGAGGGGATCACTTGATGCCAGGAGTTTGAGACCAGCCGAGGCAACACAGTAAGAGCTTCCCCCATCTCTATAAAATAAATAAATAAATAATAAATAAAATGTGAGGTAATCATATCTCCCTCAGAGTCTCATGAGAATTCAAAGAGGGAGTCTGTGTACAACACACAGCCCCTAGATATGCCTCCTGTGAGTTGTGAATCCTCGTACCTGTCCCCAGGATTAAGTAGGAATTCTACTCCTCTAATGGAGAGGAGGAGATTCACAGAGAAAGGATAATATGAAGGAGTTTATCATAGCTAGCAAAGACTAGCATTAGTACCCCAGAATTACATGATAGGGCAGTTCTGAAGAAGGGGTATCAGGCATGGGCTGACTGATCAGGGAGGAATTCTTGGAGGAGACGAACTCTTGAGACACAAATAGGCTTCTGGCCTCTATAACTGCAAAAGGAGAGAGAGAGGATAGGAACTTCCCAGGAGGAGAGCCTCCAGGGGAAATAGCCATTATTATTATCTAAGTTTTAAGGGCATGGAAATCCCTCTGTCCTTAGATTACCACAGCACTGTGGGCACATTCCTGGCACATCAGAGATGCTTGGATGAATAGGAGAAAGATTAGCTGATCATCCTGACTGTACAGGGAGATATGATTACAGAGATATGTATGATTAGATCTAAGTAAGCTAGGCAACATGGGAGCATCCCTATACACCCACCCATTCATCTATCCACCACCCATCTATCCACTCATCCATCCATCCATCCATCTATCCATCCATCAATGTACCTATTTATCCAACTCCTGTCCATCATTCCATCCGTATGCTTCAGGTGGAGAACAAGGGCGCGGTGGCTCGTGCCTATAATCCTAGCACTCTGGTAGGCTGAAGCAGGTAGATTGTCTGAGTTCATGAGTTCCAGACCAGCCTAAGCCAAAGCAAGACCTCTTCTCTAAAAAAAAAAAAAAAATAGCTGGACATTGTGGCAGGCACCTGTAGTCTCAGCTACTTGGGAGGCTAAGAGAAGAGAATCGCTTGACCCCAGGAGTTTGAGGTTGCTGTGAGCTGTGATGCCACAGCACTCTACCGGGGCAACAAAGTGAGACTCTGTCTCAAACAAAAAAAACAAAAACAAGAAACAAAAAACAAAGTCACTGCCTTCATGAAGCTTACATCACATGGGTCAGAGCTTATGGATATGAATTAAATAATTACATGAATGAGGGTAAAGCATCTAGTGTGGGAAGTGCTACTGATGAAAGGAGCACGCAGGGCCAGAAGAGTCCATCACAAGGAGATTTGACTTTGTCATGGAGGTCTGCAAAGATTCCCTGGGGAGGTGACTATTGAACTACAAGGTGTGTGAGAGCTACAAGGTGAGCAGGAGTAACCAGAAAAATTGGGCAGTGGCGGGGGGGGGGGGGGGGAGAATGTTCCAGGTAGAGAGGGATCAGCATGGGCAAGGGCAAGATAAAGTTGGGGGAGTAGGCTGATGATGATTTTCATCCTTAGAGGTTCTAAGCAAACAGTAGGTGATGAGATTAGATTTGTATTTTTAAAAGATTGTTCTGGCCGTGGTTATAGAAAAGAGGAGCGGGGGATGGGATGAGTGAGTGTGAAAGTCTGTGGGATGCTGATGTAGTTGTCCAGGAAATTCATCATAGAACCTCAGGCTTGTGAGGGGGGGGAAGGGTGGAGTAGATGGTCTCAAAAGCCATTTAGGAGATAAAATGGATATGCCTGGGCCATGGGTTTTGTGGGAAGGATAAGGGTGAAGGAGTTGTCTAGAACGGTACTCAGGTTTCTGGATGGAACTGTTGCCAGGCAACAGAGTGAAAGCCAGGAGAAAGTGGGGAAAGGGTGGGACACACTTTTCCTTACAGCTGTTTTTAAGTCTGTGTTTCCAAAATAAGGTTGTTTGGAGGTGTGGGCATCCACAGCTCCCTGACTGCCTGCCCAGGGGTGAAGAGGCTAGTTTAAGGAGGTTGCACTTTGCAGCTAAAGAGAGCCGAGGCATCTTGGCTGTGCATCCAGGTTACTGCATGAGGTTAGCTTCACCCCTCTGACCCTGAGCGCTAAAAATGACGGCCGTCCTAGTCTGGCAACTTAAGGGCACAGAGAAGCCTGAGTCTTATTTGTGTTCACTTGTACTATTTACAGGGCTTCTCCTTGGGAAGTTATTCCTTCCAGATCCACTTTATCCAGGCCTGAACGTGAGAAAGTGTGAAGTCTAGAACAAAATCTAAAAGGAATCACAGAGCTCATTTGCCTAGTCTTGTAATTTTTTAGAGCAGGGCAGCAGCTGTGTCTGATCCTTACTTATCTCTATCTTTGCACTATCTTGCCCATAGGAGGAAAAGTTAAGGAGTTTATCCAAAACCCACAAAGCTAAGGTGAAAAGGGGAGTGAGCCCCACATTCCTTTTCTTACTTTGGGGATGAGGATTTGCCTGCAGCCTGCAGATATTCCCTAGGACAGACAGAGCTAGGTAGATCTGTGGGGATGGGCCAAGATCAGAGATACAGGTGATTCTGGGAGGAGAATGGTGAAGGGATCATCTAAAACTGTGCCCAGTTAAGCTGGAGTCCTTCAGACCCTTGGAAGGTTTCTTCTCCTGCTGTGACTCCTGAACATCCTCCTGGGGCTGGAAGACGCTCTTTACAAAAAAAAAAAAAAAAAGGAATGCAGAAAACCCAGCCTACCCCCTGAGAATGAGACATAGAGACAAAAACATGGTTTGAACCTTGCTGCTGAGGTTTCCATGGTGGCTCCACTCTGCTGCCCTTCCCATTGGCTAGGTGTCCTGCTCCAGCTTTAGCAACAGAGGCTCAGATACCCATCTCATTCCTGATTGGCCCGGTGGTGCTGCAGTGCCATGGCAACAGAGGCAGTGGGACCAGTCTCTGCAGAATAGCTTGAGTCACCATCTACCTGGGGTGGGCTGAGATCCAGAGGGCTGCTTGTAGGGGATGGAAAAGGAAATAGGTGGCCCCCAGCTGAGCTCAGAGTCAGGTGGGGAGCTCTCTCCCCTGGTTTTATTGGGGGGGAGGGTTGGAGGCTGGTGGGCTTCTTTCTCATCTTGTCTATCCTGTATTTTCCTCGTCTTTCCAGCTCTTCTCTTACCCCGGAGCTTCTGTGGCTACTAGAAGAAAAACAACCTCTGGCAGTGCTAGAGGTCAACTCATTTTGCCTAAAGTCACGCAAGTGGCAAGCCAGGATTTGAACCCATAGTATATTGCCTGACTTAAAGGCTTTAGAGGGTTTTTACTAGAGAATCCAAGGGTCCTTTCAGTTTTAATAGCTATTCCTTTTTTATTTGTCAAACAAATCCTTTTCAAAGCACTCTTTGAAAACCATCTCACTATTTCATCATCTCAACAACCCAATGAGTTTGGTAAGGAAGAGATGAATGACCCAATTTATAGACTGATGACACTGGAGCCCAGAGAGGGTGAGTGATTTGTTTCCTGACACATAGCACTTCAGTGCCAGAACTGGGGCTCTAACTCAGGCCTTCTGAATCTTTGTCAGGGCCGTACCTCTAAACCATTGACCACACCATGGGCCTTCCAGAAAGGCTGGAGAGCTGCTCTGAGGGGTTTTCTCATCTATTAGAGAAGTCGGTTAGAATCAGGCACGCCAGTGTGGACAGAGGTTTCTCACTCAGACCCTAACCCCAGCCAGGAAATTCCTAAATGTAACCCTGGTTCCTGGGAAGGGTCCATGTTTAACTGCAAATCTTGCTCCCTCTAGGCCCCTGTACACTGAAGAATACTCATCAGCTTAACTACAGTCAATGTTGCTGTTTCTGTGTGCTTGAAGCTGTTCTGAGCATCACGTTCTCACTGAATTCTCATTACAACCTTAGGAGTTTCGTTGTCCACTGTTTATAGACACAGAAATTGGTGCTGGGGAAGGTGAAGCAACACACCCAAGGGCACATAGTCATGGAGTCAGAATATCAACATGAGGTTTACTGACCTGAAAGCAGCTTGGCTTGGACCACAGTGAAGCTCTCTCTGCTCCCACAAGATGCAGAATGGTATAGCTCCATGATGCAGCTCTTGGAGTTGATTTGTTTGCTCTTGGGTATGCCCCCCCCTTTTTTTTTTAACCTTACTGCGTGGATCAATTTCTTGGTACTGGAAAAAGCAGACTCTGAGGGACTTGGAAGTAGTTGGTTCCTCAGGAAGTGACTCAGTGTCCCCAACATTGTCTCCCATTGCCCGGTTGCTTCACGTGCTGATCCTACAGGAGGGTGTGGCTGGGCTTCTGGTGATCAGCAGCTGATAGGAGGAGAGACGCCTTAGTGACTTTCCTTCGTGTGAATCTGAGTCCCTGCTGAAAATGACAATCTGGCTGTTTCTCTTCCTTCTTGTTCAACTTGGGATCCCTGAAGCTCTTCCTCCTGAAACAGAGCCCAGCCACCTGACCTGCCCTCCTGTGCTCCCAAAGGCACTGGTTTTATTTTTTATTTTTTTTCAGATACGGTCTCACTTTGTTGCCCTCAGTAGAGTGCTGTAGCGTCATAGCTCACAGCAACTTCAGACTCCTGGGCTCAGGTGATTCTCTTGCCTTAGCCTCCCAAGTAGCTGGGACTATAGGCGCCCACCACAACACCTGGCTCCTCCTGCCTGGGCCTCCCAGAGTGCTAGGATTGCAGGCATGAGCCACTGAACTTGGGCTAAATAATGATTTCAGATAGTGTAAATGCCTTGGCCAGGCTGAAACAGAATAATGGGATAAACAACAGCTGGCAGGTGGGGGTGGGTTATGGGGTTGGGATGTGGAGTGCCATTTTAGCCAGAACAATTAAGAAAGTTCTCTCTGAGGAGATGACACTGGAGCAGACACCTGAGTGAGAAAGAGGCAGTTGTATGTTATGTTTGGCCGTGTAACAAACCCCCAAAGTTAGTGGCTTACAGTAACCAATCATTATTTCTCACGAGTTTGTGGTTGGCCTGGGCGGGTCCTCAGTCATATATGTGGCTGCCTTTATCTGGAGACACAGCTGGACTGGAAGGTCCAAGAAAGCCTCGTTCACACATCTGGCAGTTGGTACTAGCTGTTGGCTGGGGAACTTCAGCTCCATGTTACGTCACCTCTTATCCTCCAGTTGGCTAGAGTGGTTGCCTCATGTGGTAGTCTAGGAGCAGTGTTCCAAGAGAGTGAAGGCAGACGTTTGTAAGGTCTCTTGAAGCCTAAGCTTTCAAACTTATAAAGGGTCATGTCCCCATTACATTCTCTTGTCAAAGCAAGTCACAGGCCAGCCTGGACTCAAGGATTGGAGAAAGAGATAGACACATTGTTTCTTAATGGGAGGAAGCAGCAAAGTATTTATGACCATCTTTAACCTGCCAAATTATCCATGTGAAGATCTTTGGGAAGAGCATTCCAGGCAGAGGAATAGCAGCTGCAAAGGGCCTGAGGTTGGATGGAGTTGAGCGACTGAGCCTTGAACAACAGATTCCTCCACTGTCATGGTTTCCTCTTCAGTAAAGTGAGAACTAAGGATGCTTCCCTTCCTTTATAGGGATATAAGATTTGAGATGCTAGGCCTGAGGGCAGGGTTAGGATTTCAGTTATTGGCGAGATAACTTGGGAGGAGAATCAAATACAGGAGCTTGGTTTGGCTTCCCCTAAGCTCACGAGTGTTCATTGAGCACTGTCTGGTAGGAAAGCACTGTGCTCAGCCCCACAGTCACAGAGGAGAGTCCCAGGGTTGCTGACATTGCTGAGCTGATGGGATGAAAGGATTGCTCACCACCCCAGCTATGACTGAGACATGCCAGGTCCCTCTCAGAAGGTGAAGGGAGAAGGGACTCAGTATTTGGGGAGGTCCTGTTATGTGTTAAGTTAGGTCCACTGTCTGCATCATTTGTCTCATTTAATCCTCCCATCAGAGCCACAAGGCCAGTCTTAGCCCCATTTCATAGACAAGGTAGCTGAGGCTCAGCAGTCCAGCTGCTGCCCTGGTCACACAGCCGGGCAGGGCAAACCTGGAGTAGAGTCCAGATCTGGCTGGCGCCAGTGCACCAACCTCCCACTGTCTCCAGGAAACATCCCAGGAGCCCCTAATCCCCCATGTATTCAGTGCATGGGCTCAGTCAGCAATCTTTTTTTTTTGGAGACAGAGCCTCAAGCTATCCCCCTGGGTAGAGTGCCATGGCATCACAGCTCATAGCAACCTCCAACTCCTGGGCTCAAGCGAGTCTCCTGTCTCAGCCTCCCAAGTAGCTGGGACTACAGGTGCCCGCCA
>CAUYQV010154940.1:0-51931 GCA_963574575.1 Galagoides demidoff | reverse complement strand
GCCTGTGGTCCCAGCTACTTGGGAGGCTGAGGCAGGAGACTCACTTGAGCCCAGGAGTTGGAGGTTGCTATGAGCTGTGATGCCATGGCACTCTACCCAGGGGGATAGCTTGAGGCTCCGTCTCAAAAAAAAAAAAAAATGTACAGACGTCATCATGAGACTTATGTGTACGGAATCTTTATGGCATTATGGAGGTTGAGGGGGGCAAGAAGACAGGATGAGTGGTAACTGTCTTGGTTTTCAAAATAACAAATCAATTTTTTGAGATGTGACATATGAATATTTCTAAAGAAAACAGATGATCTTTTGGAGTTAGTATGGGTGCTATAAAATCAGGTCTTACAAGACCAGTTTAAGTCCTTCCTTTCTTTCTCCCTCCTTCCCTTAGACAGAAAAGTTTACCAGTCTCAGCACATACCACTTGATGGGTTATTAAAAATGAGCATACCCACATAACCACCACCTAGGGAAATATTACATAATCAGTACACCAAGGAGACTCATTCCCTCCTAATTCTATATACGTATATATTTTTTATTTGTTGCAGTTTTGGCCAGGGCCAGATTTGAACCTGCCACCCTCGGTATATGGGGCCAGCGTACTCACTGAGCCATAGGCACTGCCTTCTAATTCTAATTTCCTTTTTCAGAAAGATGTGCTGGGTTAAGAGATTAAGGCAATGTTAGAGACACAGAGGAAGTTCAGGAGACCATTTGACAGCTTAAACAATCAGATCTAATCAATGTTTATTTAGAAAGGGTTTAGTATCAACAGAGCCTTTGCTGTACTGAGGTGCTAAAGAGCACATGTCAGATCATCCTGCCCAAATTCTGTTCTTATGTGAATACATGGGAACAGATGGCACAGATTAGGAAGGGATAACCGATGTGTGGGATATATGACAGAATGAATATGAGACCCTATATTTGGGTACAGAGCCTCTGACCATCAGAGAATCATGTGAACAGCCCCCAGGGATTTGACCTAGGCTGGCCCAGTGTAAGCTCTGTGATGGTACTGCTAAAAAGCTAGAGATGCCTGAAGAGGTAGGGGCAGAGTGGCCCTGGGACAGAGACCACTGAGCCCATTGGACCCTGGAGGGGGTAGACCATGGTGGAGCCCTGCAGGTAGGGTTGAGCACCCTCTCTGCAGGGATTTGCTGTTACATAGAGCAGGAGTCTACAGCATGTCAGGAAGGTAAAGGGTTTCAAGAGTCACATTGAAAATGACTGCAGGATGCTGTGATGCTCCATTGTGAGAGGGGAGCTTTCTCTGGGCATTGGTTGCCTTCAGAAGAGCTGACCTGTCAGAGCAGAATCAGGCAGCCCTCTTTATTTACTTTGAAAAGGTAGGCTTGGGATCAGGGGGTAGAAGCTTGATAACAGTAGATTTCAACTCAGTATCAGAAGATGTTTTTCTAGTAATTAGAGGGCTTTTTTGTTTTATAGAGACAGAGTCTCACTTTATCACCCTTGGAGGGGTGCCGGGGCGTTGCAGCTCACAGCAACCACCAAATCCTGGGCTTAGGTGATTTTCTTGCCTTAGCCTCCCTATAGGCGTCCACCACAACACTCAGCTATTTTTTGTTGCAGTTTGTCCGGGACCAGGTTCAAACCGGCCACCCTTGGTATATGGGGTCAGCGCCTTACCCATTGAGCCACAGGCACCACCTGCAATTAGAGGGTTTAAAACTACCATATGGCTGCCTTATTTGATGGTAATCTCCTAGTGTACTAGTCTTCAAGTACTGGGCAGCCATTTACCAAGGTGCTGCAGTGGATAAGAGGCTGGGCATTGGGTCTAGTTATCCCAAATGCTGGTCCTTAGAAACTAAGAATCACTGGGGCATTTATGAATAATTAATTGAGCTACATTTTCTGACATTGTGATTTAATATATATAGGATAGAGTGTAGAATGCGTATTTTCTTTTTCTTTCTTTTAAGATAATGTCTTGGCTCAGTGCCTGTGGCTCAATCGGCTAGGGCGCCAGCCACGTACACCTAAGGTGGCGGGTTCAAATCTCCAGCCCGGGGCCGCCAAAGAGCAATGATGGCTGCAACCAAAAAATGGCCGGGCGTTGTGGCGGGCGCCTATGGTCCCAGCTGCTTGGGAGGCAGAAGCAGGAGACTCGCTTGAGCCCAGTAGTTGGAGGTTGCTTTGAGCTGTGATGCCATGGCACTCTACCCAGGGGGATAGCTTGAGGCTCTGTCTCAAAAAAAAAAAAAAATAGTGTCTTATTCTATTGCCAGGCTGAAGTGCAGTGGAGCAATCACAGCTCATTGCAACCTCAGACTTCCTGGGCTTAAGTGATCCTCCTATTTCAGCCTTCAGAGTGGCTGAGGCTGCAGGCATACCTCCATGTCTAGCTAGAAATCTGTATCTTCAAAAAGTATTCTGAGTGTTCCTTGGAGAAATGGTTGCTTCCATGGCTAGTATGTGAAAAAAGCAATATCTTTACAAGAATATCTTATGCCAGAAAGTGAGAAAGTATTCTCAAAGAATGATGGAAACATGTCAAAAAGACACAGAAGCCAGCATGGAAAAGGCCCTGATAATTAAATCAAGGATAATTCAGTATCAAAATAGAAATGCCTTCTATCCCATTGATTAAATAAGAATCTATGAGTCTACACTTGTATGAATGAATGGGAAAGAAAGAAAAATCTCAGGCTGGTGCAGTGGCTCACACCTAGAATACTAACACTCTAGGAGGCCAAGGCAGGTGGGTTGCATGAGCTTAGGAGTTTGAGACCCCCCCTGAGCAACAGTGAGACCCCATCTCTACTAAAAATAGAAAAAAAATAGCTGTGTGTTGTGGTGGTCAACTGTAGACCTAGCTATTTGGGAGGCTAAGGCAGGTGGATTGCTTTAACCTAGGAGTTTGAGGTTGCTGTAAGCTACAATGACACTATTGCACTCTAGCCTGGGCAACAGAGTGAGACTGTCAAGAAACCCAAAAAACAGGCTCAGTGCCTATGGCTCAAGCAGCTAAGGCACCAGCCACATACACCTGAGCTGGTGGGTTCAAATCCAGCCCGGGCCTGCCAAACAATAATGGCTGCAAAAAAGCCATCAGAAAAAAAAAAAGACAAAACTATCAAATAAAGATAGGAGCAATAATGGAGTTTAAATACAATTATTGGACAACCATCATAGTACATGATGAATATCCCTTATCTGAGATGCTTTGGACCAGAAATATTTCAGATATCTCTTTTTTTTACTTATTCAGCTGCATTTGGAGAATGAGCGTTTTATTTATTGATTATTGAATTAAGTACTTACAAAGTTATTAAAAAATAAATGTAAGCAATAAATCTCTTTTTAAAAATTCATAGATCTGGGGGTGGTGCCTGTGGCTCAAAAGGGTAGGGAGCTGGTCCCATATGCCGGAGGTGGTAGGTTCAAACCCAGCCCTGGCCAAAAACTGCAAACAAACAAACAAAACTTTATAGATCCTATAGTTCAAGCAGTTAAAGTGCCAGCCACATACACCAGAGCTGGCGGGTTTGAACCCAGCCTGGGCCTGCCAAAACAACAATGACAACTACAACCAAAACATAGCTGGGTGTTGTGGCAGGCGCCTGCAGTCTCAGCTACCTGGGAGGCCAAGGCAAGAGAATCACTTAAGCCCAGGAGTTGGAGGTTGCTGTGAGCTATGATGCCACAGCACTCTACCCAGGGCAACAGCTTGAGGCTTTGTCTCAAAAAAAAAAAAAATTCATAGATCTAAATTTAAAAAGTCCAGTCAAAAACATAAGTTTATGTACTCTGAATATTTATCTTAAATCACCAAAATGTAATTTGTGAATAAAACATCTCAGCTGTGTCACAAGCTTTTATTCAACACAAATCTATACACTAGGCACTGGGCTAGGTATGAGGTATACAACAGTAAGGCATTGGCATTTGCCCTCAGGAAACTCACAGATGAATAAGGAAGACTAATAGATAAACACATTTAAAATGAATAAATGTTTTTTTTTTTTTTTTGAGACATAGTCTTCACTTTGTTTATCTGGGTAGAGTGTGGTGGCGCCACAGCTCACAGCAACCTCAAACTCAAGAGATCCTCTTGCCTTAGCCTCCCAAGTAGCTGGGGCCACAAGAGCCTACCACAACTCCCAGCTACTTTTTTTAAAATTAAATCATAGCTGTGTACATTAACGCAAGCATGGGGTACAATGTGCTGGTTTTATATACCATTTGATATATTTTCATCAAACTGGTTACCATAGCCTTCACTGCACTTTCTTTGATATTGTGTTAAGACATTTATATTCTACACTTAGTAAATTTCTCATGTACCCTTGTAAAATGCACTGTAGGTGTGTTCCCACCAATTACCCATCCATCCCCTCCCTCCCTCTCCTCTTTCCCCTTCTTCTTGGGCTATAGCTTTCATATGAAAGCTATAAATTGGTTTTGCAGTAGGGCTGAGTACATTGGATACTTTTTCTTCCATTCTTGAGATACTTTGCTAAGAAGAATATGTTCCAGCTCCATCCATGTAAACATGAAAGAGGTAAAGTCTTCATCTTTTTTAAGGCTGCATAATATTCCATGGTGTACATATACCACAATTTATCTATCCATTCATGGGTCAGTGGGCATTTGTGCTTCTTCCCTAACTTAACAATTATGAATTGGGCTGCAGTAAACATTCTGCTGCAAATATCTTTGTTATAAAGTGATTTTTGGTCTTCTGGACATATACCTAGTATAGGAATTGAAGGATCGAATGGCAGGTCTATTTTTAAATCCCTAAGTGATCTCCAGACATCTTTCCAAAAGGAACGTATTAGTTTGCATTCCCACCAGCAACGCAGAAGTGTTCCCTTTTCTCCACATCCATGCCAGCATCTCTGGTTTTGGGATTTTGTGATGTGGGCTAATCTTACTGAAGTTAGATGATCTCTCAAAGTGGTTTTAATTTGCATTTCTCTGATGATTAAGGATGATGAGCATTTTTTCGTGTGTCTGTAGGCCATGTGCCTGTCTTCTTAGAAAAGTTTCTCAAGTCCCTTGCCCACCCTGAGATGGGATCACTTGTTCTTTTCTTTAAGCAAGAATTTTCAATGAATGCCAAAACTAGTTAGTGAAAGTTTGATGAGAAACAGGGTGTCTTCATATCTCAAAGTGTCCCCCTGCGAAATATTAATCCCAGAGGAACAAATAGTAACTTTATGAGAAATTTGGCAAATACCAGCATAACCAAGTAAACAAAGAGAAGATGACCAGTGTGAGACTGATTAACATCATTTGCCTCCTGATATCATGCACTGAGAAAGACAAAATCTTGTGTTTGTGATATTGCTACCAGAATGCATAACCTAAATTTAATTGTGAGAATACATCAGACAAATCCAAACTGAGGAGCATGCTACAGCTGGCCTTTATTCTTATGTCTTGAAAGACAAAGACAGACTGAGGAAGGAAGAGTTCCAGATTAAAGGAGATAAAGAGACATTTGCTTACATGACTGGCTTCTGATTGGAGCCTATACATGAAGGGGTCAGGTGGTAGCCCTACCATTCTCCAGAGTTTAAGCAGAACTCTGAGGGGCCCAGTGTGGTTCCCATTTAGGTAGTATGAGGCTCATGGTACAGGGCAAATGTTTTGTTTCTCTTGAAGGCTTCACTTTCACATGGAGGAGTTACGTGTAACATTTATTTTTGGTGACCCTATTCTATTTTTATTCAGATTGGTAATAACTACATTCATCTCTAGATGGCAGGCAAACATGGTTCCCTCTTGGACCCAGCTATTTCAGGGTATAGATCTTGTAAATCCTTGCATTCCATAGATGATCAAGGCCACATGTCAGGGCACAGGCGAGGCGGAGAGAAAATCTTTCTCTCTAGGTAAGATGGTAAGCACGCACAACTTCATCAGGCAGCAGTGACCGTGTACACCTGTGTGATGTGCCCTCTGCCCCCAGTGCATGACATCTTCTCAGCATCACAGAGGAAGAATGGCTTGTTTCTCCTTTGTCCCACTTCACAAATACAGTGAGGACTCATAAATGAGCACATCCCCCTGCTGTGCCTCCAGTGTCCCGGTGTGGTCCAGGAGACACGCACTCTTCAGATTTCACCTTAGCATTTTCTCACCCCCTTCTAACCAGTCATCCTCATCCTGGTTTCCATCCCCTAGCTCTGGCTTTTCCAGTGTTTCTCCTTTTTGGCAGATTAGAACTCCTTTTTTAGCCCTTGTTCCAACTGAATGTTTCTGTGCACTTTCAGACACTTCACACAGGCCCTGTGTGTGTTACACTTGCCTCTCCCTGTCTAGAAGTTCCTAATAATTTTTGAACAAAGAGTTCCACATTTCCACATTCCATTTAGGCCTGAAAATTATACAGCCAGTCCCAAGTGCCAAGGATGGAGAAGGGTACTCCTGGTCAGATTCTTGTGAGCCCTCTGGGCAACTTGGCTGCTTATCCCAGGTCAGCTCCTTCACTCTCCTCCCACCCACACTCTTGCTCGGCTTCAGTTAGCTAAAAGATGACCGCTGACCCTTAGCAGATTACCCACATTGCTGTCACCCTGACCCAAACTGTTTGGGTTCTGCAAATGCAATCATTTCCATTTCTGTGCTCCTCCTGAGCCCCCACCCCCATCCAAAATTTACAGCATAGCAGCTGCTGCTGTCCCTCTGCGCACAGACAGCTGACTTGCCTGCTGATTGTGAACATCCTGGTGATCCAAGTGCTAATGGTATTTATTTAGTCCAGCCGGCTTAGCCTTGAACAAGGTTTATTCTCATTTATCTCATCAGAGCGAACTATGTCCTTAATAGCCTTCTGTTGACTTTGAGCACACCAGCATCACTGATGTCACTTTGAGGAGTGCCAGGCCCCCATCCTGTTAACTCTTTCAGATCTCCACTGTTAGGATACACACCTTCTAGCCAGCAGGACTGGCCCCTCCAATCATGGGCCCCAGTTGTGGTCCATAGCACAATATGTGCCGGAATCACCGGCAGAGTAAGTTACACGCCTCTGGATATGGTCTGGCCTCTTGGTGTAGCAAACCATCATGATTATAATCTTTTGGCCACAAGGCATTGGTAGCATTTTGGCATTAACTATTAGGATAGGAATAGGATTAGCTATTCTATCTTTAACACAGGGTAGTCTCAGCTCTGCCTCAGAATACGAGGAAACTGCAGTCAGGAAATTTGCCCAAGGTCATCAGAGGTTGTTCACAGGATTCCCACCGAAGGTCCTCCAGGCCCTGGCATATCCCTAGATCTCACTCTGAGCTATTTGGGACATTCCTACCCCAGTCACACTGCTGTGCCACTGTGCGTGTTCAGGGCCAAGGGTGAGCTGCCTAGAGAGAGACTCTGTTTCTAGGAGCAGATATTCTGCTCTTAGGGGCAGATTGCTCAGGAAGTACCCAGCTTTTGTTGTCCTTGCCTGAGTGGACTGAGGGGCATCTAGAAATGCAGGCCGAGTTTTTTTCTCCTTCCCTTTGCTGTGTTTGTTTAATCCTTGACTAAAAGGCTGCTATAGAGGGTGCTTTATGGAACTCCTGAAACTGTGGGAGCCCTGCGTAGGGCCCCAGAGTTAGTGTGGGAGTGGGTATTAAGCTGGTTACATGAGAAGGCCGGGCAGGGAAGGGTCCCAGAGCTGCCAAGGTGCGCTCTGCCACAGGCTCACATTTGGCTCATG
This sequence comes from Galagoides demidoff, assembly GCA_963574575.1. NCBI lineage: Eukaryota > Metazoa > Chordata > Mammalia > Primates > Galagidae > Galagoides > Galagoides demidoff. Next base: position 44,250 of record CAUYQV010154940.1, on the reverse strand, counting down.
CTCCTACTCTACCCACCTAGGACTCAAGATGCAGATGAAAAGGTAGATTTATTGCCTTATAAAAGTGATTTCAGCAACTTACAAAAAATCATCGGGATTTCTGTTTTTCTCCCTGGTTTAATTGTCCTGTGTGTGAGCTCTATGATCTGCTATTCTGGATAGTCTTTCCTCCGTAGGGAGCGGGGAATCTGCTAGAGGGAGGGAGGCAAGTGGGACCGAGCTGTGCTGGCTTTGCTTCTGGCTGACATCCGTGTACCTTCTGGAGAAGAGAATTTCTCTCTGTTCTCATTCCAGGATAGAAAATGGAAAGACTCTGGTTGCCAGGCCTGGGTGGCAGGGTGATTTCCTGGAGCCATGATGATGGTGTGCTATGATGTGATAGGCTCCATCTCTGCTCCTCTGAGGGCCCGTGAGGGATGGGGCTCCTTGGTGGTGCTCCCTGAGGCTACTGTGATGCTGGCCTCACAGACCCCCTTCTTTGGGAGGCAGCATTTGATGTTTGTGTCAATTTCTCAGTGTAGTCGTCTTCTCTTCCTAGACCTGACTGTCGTAGGTGAGCGTTCCTCAGGCACATGATGGCAAACGGTCCTAATTAGCTCACGCTTTGATGAAGCAGCTGCCTTTCTCTGTCAGGGGACAGGGAAGAGCTCAGCTCCCAGGCCCCCCTCTATGCTGGTTATCCGCCTGTCTCTTTGGAGAGGAGCTGTCAGTCTCTCTTCTCTAGGGACTCCGGCCCATCTCTAGGCTGCTCCTCAGACATGGGAATTGTGGTAGGGCAGCCTGCGCTTCCTTTCTGCATGAGAGGACACAGACACAGGGACAGGGAGCTTCTCATGTTACAGCAGGAAATGGTCTCAGCATGCTAGGTCTACCTTGAACTTCATTCCTGATAGAAGGGCTGAAGGGCTGAGCCATCCTTTTTTTTTTTTTTTTTGAGACAGAGCCTCAAGCTGTCCCCCTGGGTAGAGTGCCATGGCATCACAGCTCACAGCAACCTCTAACTCCTGGGCTCAAGCGAGTCTCTTGCCTCAGCCTCCCAAGTAGCTGGGACCACAGGCGCCTGCCACAACGCCCGGCTATTTTTTGGTTGCAGCCATCATTGTTGTTTGGTGGGCCCCGGCTGGATTTGAACCCGCCACCTTGGGTGTACATGGCTGGTGCCTTAGCCACTTGAGCCACAGGCGCTGAGCCAAGCCATCCTCTTGGAATGACTTGGGCCCCATCTTTATTCCATTTAACCAGTTTTGGGGGAACACCTGCCTCCTATGAGCAGTGGTACAATGTGTGATCTCTCTTATCACCTGCCTCCCTTTTTTTTGCGTTGGGGACCAGGAGCCAACTCCTCCTGATCATCTTTGCTGCCTGCCTCACTCTTCAAGGTGCTGTGAAAGGGCTTGGCACCCATAGCTCAGTGATTAGGGCGCCAGCCACATACACCAGAGCTGGTGGATTCGAACCTGGCCTGGGCCAGCTAAACAACAATGACAACTACAACAAAAAAATAGCCGGGCATTGTGGCAGGCACCTGTAGTCCCAGCTACTTGGGAGTCTGAGGCAAGAGAATCACTTAAACCCAAGAGTTTGAGGTTGCTGTGAGCTGTGATGCCACAGTACTCTACTGAGGGTGACAAAGTCAAACTGTGTCTCAAAAAAAAAAAGAAAAAGATGCTGTGAAGGCCTCCTGGGTAGGAGGGTCAGGGGTTAGGAGGAACAGGTGCTTTTCAAGTCTCTAGGAAGCTTGTGGCCATGGTAAGGTAAGGCAGCCAGAGACAGACAGAGACATCTGTAGACTGTGGTGCCCTTTGTGAGCTGTCCAGGTGGGTATGACAGCCACTGTCTGACCACTGGCCTGGCTCCTTCCCTTGTTGCTGACCTCAGTCTTTTGTCTGCCTATTCTGTCTCCTCTCTGAGGCCTCATAAGTGGAGTGCTGAGTGGTGCCCTTCCCCAGGGGGCTGACCATGCAAGTTCATGTGCTAAGCATGTGTTCCTTAATTGAGCATGGATATGATCTGAGAAAGCCAGGAGCCAGGAGATGTCTTGCTGGGCTTCCCAGCTACATCCCCTGCCACACTCTGGCTTTATGGAGGCCCCCTCCAGGCCTCATCCTTTTTTTTTTTTTTTTTTTAATGAACCCATGCAGTTCAGTAAAGTTGTTAATTTTGTTGTGGGGATATTTTTTGAGACAGGGTCTGCACTGTTGCCTGTGGACCAGTGTCATTGCTCACTGCAACCTCAAACTTCTGGGCTCAAGCAATCCTCCCCCTGCCTCAGCCTCCTGAGTAGCTGGGACTACAAGTATGTGCTACCATGCCAGGCTAAGTTTTAAAGTTTTTGTACAAATAGGATCTTGCTATATTGGCCACATGGACTTGAACTCGTGGCCTCACACAATCCTCCTGCCTCAGCTTCCCAAAATACTGAGATTATAGGTGTGAGCCACTGAGCTGGCCCTCACATCCTTTCATCCAGAAGGTCTGGGCCTAAAATGTTTGTTTTACTTGTATCACTGTTTCTATAATCCAGGATGGGGAGAGGAGTTCTGGTGGCAGCTCTGGGTTTCGAGGGCTTTCCTGTTTGGGTCTTGATACATTCATGGTTGTATACATATGTTTATTTACTCATTCATTCATTCCCTATTGGCTAGGGCCTCATGACATGGCAGATTCCACAGTGAGCACTAAGAATATAGGAAGAAAAAAATCACAGTAGGTGCTCTGATGGAGTGGAGAAGTCACCTTGGTTCTATTATAGGATCTACTTAGGTACTCAGAGGCTCCCTGGATCTCACACTCTCTACCTGCCTTCTCTCATGGCATTTTCTATGGGGTGCTGGTCTAGGAGAGGAGAGGAGAGGGGTTCCATACCAGAGGGGAACAGACCTATTAGTAGTTGCCCCTAGTGTGTGACATGCCTGAGACCATGAAAGGAGGAGCACCCAAGACTGGCTTGGAGAGCATTGAGAAAGGCTTCCCCTAAGAGGTACATGAGAGTAGCACCTGTGGCACGGGGATGATCTTAACAATGTAAAAGTGACTCACCTTCCCAGCTCATCCCAGCCATTGGCTCCTGGGGAGTGAGGGACTGGTGAGGGGGCCCTTAGCTCTGCCACCTGTGCCATAGGCCACCATACCCAGGTGGGTCCATGTCAGTTATCTTTATTTCTCAACTGGGTTCTGGCTTGTCTAGGTGGGAACCTCCCACTGTGCTCCTTATTTCTTCTCCCCAGGGATGGCTGGGTACCAGTCCTGGTCCCTAGGCTCACAGTATGGTCATGCTTTCCTATGCTTCTTTTCCCAGCAACCCAAAGGTCCAAGTGGAGGCCATTGAAGGGGGAGCCCTACAGAAGCTGCTGGTCATCCTGGCCACAGAGCAGCCACTCACTGCAAAGAAGAAGGTGCGTTTCCACCCCCTCTTCCAGCTTAGTCCCTAAAACACTTGTAGCCTTGAAAGGAAAGTGTCCCTTTCCAGGCTGTGCCTGTTGCCCTTGGGGCTGTGGGTGGCAGCGGGGAGATTACATTCAACTAAAGCAGGTGGCAGCATGTCAAGTTGTCTGGGGCCTGGGTGTGGCTCCAGCAGTGCAGCCTCAGGTCTTACCCCTGCTTCTTGCTCTGAGCATCTGTTTGCCTGCTATTTGACACTAGGTGATGTTGAAAGGATCTGAGGTCACTTCTGGCCTCATAGCTCCAGGCTTCAGGGGCTAGCTGTGCTCAAAGTGTTGTGTGGGGCCAGGAAGAATGGGAACTGGGCTCATTGGGGTGCCTCCGGCTGCCTTTTCCTAGCCTCAGGGCAGGACCAGCTCTGTGTGGCCCCTCACAGACCTCTGCCTTCCCAGGCCCTGTTTGCGCTGTGCTCCCTGCTGCGCCACTTCCCCTATGCCCAGCAGCAGTTCCTGAAGCTGGGGGGACTACAGGTCCTGAGAAACCTGGTGCAGGAGAAGGGCACAGAAGTGCTGGCAGTGCGAGTGGTCACCCTGCTTTATGACCTGGTCACTGAGAAGGTGAGTGCCTGGGCCCACCCTGCCCCCCTCACTTTGCCTTGTGTTTGCTGCTGGCCATTGGAGGGAGCCTGGGTCTCTTTTGTCTATCCATCTAGACACATGAGTGGACAGGTAGGTGGATGGATGGACAGAAGAGACTTGGGACATCAATGAGGATAACCTATGGAATGTGATGGCTAGGCTGAAACCCAAGGGCTGGGAGAATAGGGAGGTGGAAAGGGTGCTGGCCCTGGTCAGGGCTGAGTGTGGGGGCAGAGGAGGGGTCGGTGTGATTGGAGCCTAGAAACAGCCAGCAGCAGGCCCCTCTAGGGGTGAATTGCCTAGGGTAAGTGTGGGGAAGAGCAGATGGGATGAGCCATCACAGCAGCCTGGAGACTAGGGAGTTGGGGGCTGGAATGGTACTGACTCCTGTGATTTTAGAAACCTGGAGGTACCTCCTTTGGGAGCTCAAGCTCCAGGCATGGGCTTAGAATGTTTGCCCTTGAGAGCCCCAGGGAATCCAGTTGCTTTCCACCGGGGAGGAAACTTGGTGTACAGCCCAGTTTGGTTTTTGCAAGCCTGAGAAGCATCTAGATTAAAGAGGAGAGGGGGTAACCACCAGGCTGGATTTTTAGTTGAGCTGCTGCAGAGAGCATCAGCAGGGCTTTCTCAGTGGCCTCTCTTGGGCCACACGGCCCCAGAACAACAGCCTGCTGATTTGTGAAGCAGCCACTGGAACTGCTGCTAAATGTTGGAGCCTTGGGTGGGTTCCTCACCCTTCTCTGCACACTCTCCCCCTGCCTTCTCTGTCCCAGGCAGGGGGTCAGGACTGTTGCTGCCTGTCTGTCAGTCATTCACCATCCTCGCCTCTGTCTGCCTGTCTTGTCTTGTAGTCTGTTTCTTTTTCTCTTGGTCCAAGTTGCAAAAATCAGTTTCTCAGAACAGCAGGCAGCAGTGTGATGCTCAGATCCAATTAATAAAGCCTGGGAATAGTTGACATTATGCGAGTGGGCCAGCAAGCCTGGCAAAGGACACGCACATTGGCTGGGCATTTGTCAGGGGAAACCAATTTCTTTCCTCTGGTGTCTTGGATGTGCATCTCTACTGCCCCCATGGCACTGTGGCGTTGGCGCATCGCAGAATGCTCCCACTGTGCAGTCTCGCCAAGGCTCCCCAAGATGGCTGGCCCTGGGAGCTGCCAGTGGAGGTCTGGGGGTACCTTCATGGTTGGGGAGGGAAGAAATGAGTATCTTCCTCCAGGGAGGACAGTGAAGGAGTTTCAGGCAGAGAGCTCTTAAGACAGACCATACTCTGTAGTTGAGGCAGTCAGGATGTTTCTGTTCTTGTGGTTCCTAAGAAAGAATGCAGAATTAGCCAAAAATGGTCCAGAGCTGGCTGAAGGTGGAGGTATATCAGCTTGCCTATGGGGGCACCATGTACCTCAAGGACATTGGTGTGGGAGGACAGCAGTACAGCAGTGGAATTCCCATGGAGAATGTGGACCCATCCCTCAGATTGCTGGTGTCTGTAGTATACCTCTTCTGTGGTCTACCAGGCCCCAGGCCTTTCCTCCTCTGGGATGTGGCCTGTGACAGGCCCTCTCCTGAGGCCCACCCCCCACCCCCAAGTCTGGACTCCTGCAGAGGTGGACACCTACCTGTGGCCATGAGCCCCTGGCTTCTGGTGCATCCCTGGAGCTTAAAGGCCATAGGGCGTCCCCACCTTCCTGCTGGGTCTTTCCCCAGTGTGTATTTGGTATCTGCCCTGCTTGATGCTTGCTGTGCCAGGTTCTATGAGAATAGTCCATGGTCCCTGTCCTCCTGTGTTTTATCAGAGAATCATCCAGAGCATGTTAGTCTGTTTTCTGCTACTATGACAAAATACCACAGACTAGGTAATATAAAGAAAGGAAGTTTGTGTGGCTCATAATTCTGGAGATTGGGAAGTCTAAGATTAGGCACTTGTATCTAGTGAGGGCCTTCATGCTGCGCAGTGACATGGTGAAGGTGAACGGGTATGAGCACATGTGCAAAAAAGCACAAGGGTCCGTGATCACTTTACAACAACCTGATGTCCCAGTAACAAACCCATTCCTGCAGTAACAAATAAGCATTTATCCATTCATGAGGGTCCTCTTGACAGACCTCTCTCAGCCCCTTCTCGCAACACTACTGCATTGGGAATTAAGGTTCCTGTGCTTGAACTTTTAGGGAACATGCTCAAACTGTAGCGGCAAGTAAGCTAAGGAGTCCTATGCCCAGGACCCTGACTGTCAGTGGTGCTGAGATCTGAGTGGGGAGTCAGGTCCTGGGGAAGTGCGCCTGGAGGTAGGAGCTGCATCTACAAAGGCCCCAGCCAAGGTTTGTGTGACAAGTGTGAGTGGGGGCAAAGGCAAGCACAGACAGGGCCAGAGCCTGCAAGTCAGGGGCTTGGGGCTGGACAGCACTGGCCAACATTAGAGGATTGGAGGAGGCAGGGTGTGAGTGGGAGGCAGTGGACTGCAAATGCCCATCAAGAAGCAGAGCATGTAGGCTAGAGATGGAAAGCTGGCAGGTGTGGGGTGTGTCTCAGAGGTGGAATTGGCAGGATGTGGAGTAGGCTAGGAAAGGACTGAGGGATCCCTCTCAGCCCCTCCTATCCCTGGTTTTCTGTGCCAGCCCCAATAAGCCCATACCTTTGTACTGACACAGATGGCACCTGGTGGTCCACTGTGGCCCAGGCTCTTCCTAGGATCCTTCTTGCCTTGCCCACCCACCTTGTGCCTCGTCCTCCCCTGGGGTCGAGCAAATGTAGTCGATACTACTGGGTGGGAGATCTCAGCCCCTCCTTAGCACAGCTTCCCTTCAGTAATAAGTAAGCTGGTTACCTGTCAGGTTTTGTGTGTTGCCTCTGGCCACCTGGCAGGATTTGTATCCAACATAGTCTGCTGATAGAGCTGGGTTTCTGCATGTTACAGACGTAGGCTGAGTGTGTGACCCCCAGCCCAAACTTTCCTTAGCTCCCCAGGCCTTTGGCATAAAGGCTACCCCCCAGGGAGGGAAGTCTGGCCCAACTTGCCATTTTTCAAACACAAGGTGGGCCAGGCCTGTGGTCGCGGTCTGCCTGTGTGTGGATTAGCCTTCCACCTACATCTGTTTGGAGGACTCCCACTGACCCCTGAAGTCTCGAGGAGGCAACTTCTTCCTCTGTCCCCCAGGCAGTAGTCCCTGCCTCAGAAGCTCTGTTGTAGCAATGAACCTGCCAACCTCAGTGTATGTGGCTGGTGCCATCACCACTGTGCTACGGGTGCCGAGCCAGAGCTCCTGTTGAGTGTCACTGTGCTGGGCTGCAGCTGTGTGCTCATCATTCCCTCTGGTTTCTCCACTTGAGAGACGATGGCATTGAGTCATCGTAGGGGGCTGAGTGCCAGTTCTGGTCATGCAGCTGGTCAGTGGGGGAGCAGGAATTTGAACCCAGCTTGTCCACACCCATGCTGCACTGTTAGATTAAACTTATTCTGCTATTTAGGAGTCATTCAACTAGTTTTTATTCTCCTGCTAGACCCTGAGCTCCCTGAGGGCAGGAACCCTGTCTCCATCTTAGTTTCTCTAGCATTTGGCCCTGCTCAGTGTTTCTGATGAGTGGATGGATGGACAGACAGGCAGACGTATGAATGGATGGGGGAGCTTGTGTGAAGCTATTAATATGTGCCCCTTTTCCCCTGAGGTCCCTGGAGGCCCACAGGGATAGAGATGGAGGGTAGGCCCTCACGGGTCAGCCACATGCCTTTGCATTTGAAGGGCAGAGCTGGCCCTCTGGGAGCTGACTGCACTCTCTGTGTTCTCTCCCCACCACCCATGTCCTTCTTGGCTGTACGGATGACAGATGTTTGCTGAGGAGGAGGCCGAGCTGACCCAGGACACATCCCCAGAGAAGCTGCAGCAGTATCGCCAGGTGCACCTCCTGCCAGGCCTGCGGGAACAGGGCTGGTGCAAGATCACGGCCCACCTCTTGGCACTGCCTGAGCATGATGCCCGTGAAAAGGTGCTGCAGACACTGGGTGCCCTCCTGGCCACCTGCCGGGATCACTACCATCAGGACCCCCTGCTTAGCAGGATGCTGACCAGGCTTCAGGCTGAGTACCAGGCTCTGGCCAGTCTGGAGCTGCAAGAAGGCGAGGACGAGGGCTACTTCCAGGACCTGCTGGGCTCTGTCAACAGCTTGCTGAAGGAGCTGAGATGAGACCATCCCACAGCAAGACCGGACTGGGATGCAGCTAGTGAGGCCAAGGGGTGCCAGCTTGGGTGGGCTCTTCGGGGAATATCAGGCAAGAGGACCCCATCTGGGCAGTGCTGACTTGGCCATTAAAAGGAAACGTGAAGGCCCTGTCTGCTGTGTGTCTTGCATACTAGGCACAGCCCTGTGGCTGGAGGGCTGTGCCTGGGAGCCTTCTAGAATAGTTAGATAAGTCGTGGGATGAGGGGCCCCCAAGGGCCCCTGGCAACACGGGGATATTCAGACCAGGGGCATCTAAGAACAGGCTCCATGGGAATGGTCTAGGCTTAGGAGCTGGGAACTTCTTGCTCTATACTACAGAGCAGCTCAGTGACCTTGGGGAAGGCATTTAATGTCTCTGACATTGTTTTCTCCTCTGTCAGACTCCCATTAAAGGAGAGAAAACATGGGTAAAGCACCACACCGGTGTCAGGTACCCTGGTTGTGAGGGAAGATTGGGGTGGGAAAGGGCACACGTGGTGGGTGCTGCGTCAGCCCAGGCAGCTGAGCTCAGAAGCTGTGGGAGGATTGGTGTGGGGCCTGGGTAATAGAAAGACACTGGGGTGGCCTACTAGGGAGGTCCACGGGGCTCTCTCTCTGGGAGAGCACCAACAATGGGGCCAGCTGACAGGGCAGAGCCATGTCTCTGTGCTCTTGGCCCTCTCTGTGTCCAAGCAGGAACTGGGCCATCTGGGAGGAGGCCTTGGAGTTGGGGGCAGCCAAGCCTGGCAAGTCACAGCCCCTTCCCCAGAGAGACTGAGTGCCAGGCTGGGAGTCGGCTGCAGGTTGCCATGGCAACCCCTGCTCTGGGCTTCCAGATTTGGATTCTGGTGTGTTTTTCAACCTTTCCCAGTGCATCAGAGGCTCACTCCTGCAGCCCCTCCAGCCTCCAGGAGGTAAAGTTGGGAAGACCAAGTCTGGGGCAGAACCAGTCCCTGGTTCCAGGCTTAGCTTTTAGAAAGCTCAATTTTACTGAGTGGAGGGAAAACTGAGGCCCAGAGAAACATGGGGGCAGTGGGTGGCCTCTTTCCCTGTAGTCCCTTTGCATAGGACCCAGGCCTTCTCCTCGGCCCCTCTCCTGCTTACCTCATACCACAACATCTGGAAAGCTGGGGAGCAGAGCCGCGACCTGTACAGACAGTGCAGCGGAGCATCAGGGGCCCAGGAGGATGTTTAGGAAGAACAGGAAGCCTCTGCTCTGGCTGAGTGGGACTCAGACTTGGAGTCTACCAACAGCAGACCTGGGCTCCACCTGCCTCCCCAGCCCCTAAATCCTCTCAGTAGCTATCATAGTATATGTTACAGATGAGGAATCATGGCTCAGAGAGGCACTCAGGATCACACAGCCTTGAGTGGCAGAGCTGAGGCTGCTGTGTGGACTGAGCTGCAGCAGGCCTGACTGTGCAGCCCACAGGGGACAGTGGGAGGCCAAGGGTGATGGTGGGCAGGTGTGGCAAGAACAGAGCAGGACAGTGTTTAGAAAGCAGGTGCTGGCTCGGCGCCTGTGGCTCAAGCAGCTAAGGCACCAGCCATATACACCTAAGGTGGTGGGTTCGAACCTAGCCCACACCCGCCAAACAACAATAATAATGGCTGCAACCAAAAAATAGCCGGGCGTTGTGGCGGGTGCCTGTGGTCCCAGCTACTTGGGAGGCTGAGGCAGGAGACTCACTTGAGCCCAGGAGTTGGAGGTTGCTGTGAGCAGTGAAGCCATGGCACTCTACCCAGGGGGATAGCTTGAGGCTCCGTCTCAAAAAAAAAAAAAAAAAAAGAAAGCAGGTGCTGGCTCAGCACCTGTGGCTCAAGTGGCTAAGGCGCCATCCACATACACCTAAGGTAGCCGGTTTGAATCCAGCCTGGGATTCACGTTCATCCTGGGCTATTAAGCAGACTCTCCAAGGAAACAGGTAGCAGGTGGCTTGAAGTTCAGGCTTGGGCTGCTCAGGCATGGGATCTGCCTCCTGATTCAACACTAACTGTTGTCTGCAGGTCTGGGAAGAGGGAATGGCAATGGAGGCCATGGCCACTAGAATGTGGATACTGTGACTTCTTCCTGCAAAGCTTAGAGGCTGCTTTCCTCTTCTGCTGCCCTGTCACTTTGTGGCCAGGACAAGACTGAGAGTCATGCCTGGCTGACATGCTATAAGCCCTGTGTGACTACTGGTTCCCTCTCCTGGCCTGGGTTGAACTGGGTGGTTTGTGTAGAGGATGAGGATGGAGAGAGGGGTGATGGGTCTAGGTCCCCACCCTCTCTCATCAGTCTGGGTTTGTTAATTAATTTGTTCATTCATCCTTTCGTTCAAACTATCTATACTGAGTAGTAGTACGTGTTAGGCCTCGGGATTCTTGATTAGTTAGTCACAGGCCTTGCTGCCAGAGATCTCCCTCATAGTTGAGATGGGCAGGTGCAGCATGACTCGTACTGTGATGGGGAGGCCTTGGGTGATTGGAGCTGAGAAGGCCCCTGTCCTAACTAAGGTCAGGGAAGGCCTCCCAGAACTACTGATAACCAAACTGAGACCTGCAGGATATTTGAAGAACAAGCCAGGTAAGGTAGGGAAAGGGTTTCAATCCTGGGGAGGATACAGAAGGACTGAGTCAAGGGGGAGTGATCCATTTGCAGAACCCACAAGTTCAGTGTTGCTAGAGCAAGTGGTGGGGGTGGGTGAGGGGCCAAGTAGCCTAAGGCAGGACTAAATCAGTCCAGCACCTGTCAGCATGGCTGAGGACTGTACACTCAGCCTGGAGAGCAGGGAGCAAGGGGATGGCTTAGGCTGGATTCTCTTGGCTGCTGCTCATTCATTCATTCAACAGATCTGGTTATCTGGTTGAGCACTATTGTGAGCCAGGCACTGTGCTAGGGCATGAGGGCTTGCAGTGGTAAATGGCGGGGAAGGGCCAGACCATGACTAGTAAGTATACAAAAGGATGCCAGGTGATGGAAAAGAAGGCACAGTGAGGGTAAAGAGAATCAGGGCTGCTGTTTGCCATCAAGTGGCCAAGGAAGGCCTCTGAGAAGGGACAGTGTAAATAGGCACAGCCAGGGCCATGAGGGGATCTGAGTAAGTGCTCTGTAGAGCAAGTGGTAGCTGAGGCAAAGGTCCTTAGGCAGGAACACAGGTGGGGCCCCTGGAAAAGCTTGAAAGCCAGTGCCCCAAAGCAAAGTTGGTGGGAGGGAGAACAAGCCCCAAGGGCCATCAGGAGGCCATGGTAAGAACTGGAGGTATTTCAATCTTTTTTTTTTTTTTTTGAGACAGAGTTGCTGTTGTCTAGGCTAGAGTGCCATAGTGTCAGCCTAGCTCACAGCAACCTCAAAACTCCAGGTTTTAAGTGATTCTCCTGCCTCAGCCTCCTGAGTAACTGGGACTACAGATGGCCACCACAATGCCCGGCTACTTTTTTCTATTTTTAGTGGAGACAGGGTCTCACTGTTGGTCAGGCGGTCTTGAACTCCTGAGCACAAAGATCCTCCGACAGGGCTGGGGTTTATAGGCATGAGCCACCACACCCAGCTTGAAGTATTTGTGGTGGGAAGTTGTGCACAGAGGACAGATCCAATGCAATTCACATCTTCACAGGGTCCCTCTTAGTGCTATGGTGACGGAGTAGGATGCCCAGTGATGTGGAGGTAAGTGGATGTATAGTGAGCCAGAAGATGATAGGAGTGGGGAGAAGCCTCAGAGACTAGATGACCTCGCTGACTAGATGTGGTATGTGGGGAGAGAAACCTCACCTGAGGGTTGAGCAAAGAGGTGTGGGAGGTACTAGCCCTAAAGTGGGGAAGATAGAAGAGGGGAAGATGGGGGCTTTGTGGTGGACCTTTTTGCATGTGTTGCTATGTCCCACTGGTAGCTGGGAACAGCCTGGAGCCAAGAGGAGATAGGCTGTGAAGTGTGCACGTGGGAGGGGGGTCAGAAACTTGGCCCGCTGATTGGTAAACATAGCCATTATTAAAAATTAAATGATATAAATGTATGATTAGCATATTAAAAAAGCAAAGGTATTTTTTAAAAACTAGTAAGACAAAAAGGAAGTTGAACCCAAAGAAAGCAGAAGAAAAGGAAAAATAAAGAGTAGAAAGCAATAAAATTGAAGACAGAAAAACTAGAAAAAAAATCAATGATAATAAAAGAGGTTTTTTTGTAGTGGCTGGGTTTGAACCCGCCACCTCCAGTATATTGGGCTAGCACCCTACTTCTTTGAGCACACAGGTGCCGCCTGTAAAAGATGTTTATTTGAAAAAGAAAGAAGGTAAAAAATTACTGGTATCAGTGATGAAAGGGCATATCACTGCAGGCTCTACAAGCATTAAGAGGATAGTAAGTGGATACTCTGCACAACTCTAATAAGTTACTACATATAAAATCAATTTGATAGGCTCAGTGCCTATAGCTTAGTGGTTAAGGTGCCCGCCACATACACCGAGGGAGACAGGTTCAAATCTGGCCTGAGCCTGCTAAACAACAATGACAGCAACAACCAAAAAATAGCCAGGCTCATGTAGTCTCAGCTACTGGGGAGGCTGAGGCAAGAGAATCACTTAAGCCCAAGAGTTTGAGGTTGCTGTGAGCCATGACGCCATAGCACTCTACCAAAGGAAACATAGTGAGACTTTGTCTCAAAAAAAATAAATAAAATAAATTTGACAAATTTCACAACTTAGAAGAAATAATAGGTCAGTTCTTTGAAAAACATGGTCTTTCCTGTATTTGTTTTCTATTGCTGCAGTGGTAAAAAATTACCAGGAACTTAGTGCGTTAAAACAACCCAAATTTATTTTCCTATAGTCTTATAGGCTAGATGTTCTCACCGGGCAAACATGCAGGCATCATGGGCTGGAGCCCTCTGTGCAGTCTCCAGGTGGGCTCCATTTCCTTGCCTCATCGAGCTTCTAGAGCAGTGATTTTTACCCAGTGTGCCATGAGATGATCTTAGGTATACCATGAAAAATTTTAAAGATCATTATTTAAATTATTTTGGAAAGAAGTTCAAAACACAGTGAGTATATGCTTATTTTTTTTTTACTTTTTTTTGATTAACACAATTTGAGTGTGCTGTGGAAGTTTAACTAGAGGTTCAAGTGTGCTGTGAGATAAAGAAGGTTGAATAACACTGGTCTAGAAGCTGCCTCCATTCCTTGGCTCTCACCATTCCTCTATCTTCAAAGCCAACAAAAATAAGTTCTTCATATTCTGTATCACTCTGGCCTCCTCTTCTGCCTCTGTCTTCCACTTCTAAAGACCCTTGTGATTCCACTGGGCCTACCTGGATAATTCAAGACAATCTTCCTATCTTAAGATTAGGCAATAAGTAACCTCAATTCCATCTGCAAACTTCATTCCCCTTTGCCATGTAATATACTCAGAGGTTTCCAAGGATTAGGATGTGAACATCTTGAGGGAGCCAATTATTTTGTTTACCCGAAAACATACTACTAAAACGTGAAAATAGATAACCTGTGTAGAAAGTAAATTCACAGTTTAAAACCTTCTCACAAAGAAGACTTACCATCAAACTAAGATGATTTCACTAGCAAATTTTACCAAATAATACCAGTTTTATATAATCTCTTCTAGGAAATAGAAGAAAACACTGCCAAACTCATTTCATAAGGCCACCATTACCTTAATACCAATAACAGACAAAGATATTATAGGAGAGACACCCTGCAGACCCTTATCCCTTATAAGGAAGGAGATCAGAGAGGCAATGGTAAGGGGAGGTCTTGGAGGCTGTGGTAAGTACTTTCAATTTTTCTAACATGTTTACCAAAATCCTCAGAAAAATGTTACCAAATCAAATGCAACAACATGTTAAAGGATAATCAAAACGAAATGAAATTTATCCTGGGAACATGAGGCTAGTTCAACTCAATTCACTATATAAAAAAACTAAAGAAAAAAAGGCAACATGATTATCTTTTTTTTTTTTTTTTTTGAGACAGAGCCTCAAGCTGTCCCCCTGGGTAGAGTGCTATGGCATCACAGCTCACAGCAACCTCCAACTCCTGGGCTCAAGCGAGTCTCCTGCCTCTGCCTCCCAAGTAGCTGGGACTACAGGCGCCCGCCACAACGCCCGGCCATTTTTTTGGTTGCAGCCATCATTGTTGTTTGGCGGGCCTGGGCTGGGGATTCAAACCCACCACCTTAGGTGTACGTGGCTGGCGCTTTAGCCGATTGAGCCACAGGCGCTGAGCTGCAACATGGTTGTCTTAATAGCAGCTTGCAGAAAAGCATTTGACAAAGACCTTCATAATAAAAACTCAGCAAATTGGGAATAGAAAGGAACTTTCTTAATCTCATGAAGGGAAATCAAATAAAAACTTACACCTAACATCAAACTTAATGGTGAAAGACTGAATTCTTTCCTGCTAAGATTAGGAAAAAGGAAAGAATGCCTACTCTCAATTCTTTTCTTTCACCTGGAAGTACTAGGTGGTCCCTCAAGGCAAGAAAATGAAATAGAAAGCATACAGATTAGAAAAGAAGAAATAAAATTGTCTCTGTTCACAGGTGACATGATTATCAATGTAGAAAATCCCATGGAATTTATAAAAATAATTCCCAAAATAGCAAGGTTATGAGATACAAGGTTGATGTACAAAAATCAACTAAAAATGTGTAGGATTTTATGCTGAAACACAACAGGTACAGGATTTTATGCTGAAAACTATAAAATACTGATGAAAGAAACCAAAGATCTAAAATATACTGAGTTCATGGGTTCGAAGACTCAATTGTTAAGATGTCAGTCCCTACAAAATTGATCTATAGATTCAGTGCCATCCCACCATGAATATTTTAGACATCAAGAATCTTATTCAAAAATTGATAGGGAAATGCAAAGAAACTAGACTAGCTAAAACAATTTTGGAACAAAGTTGGAGGCCTTTTTTTTTTTTTTTATTTAATCAGCTAGTGCTGATTTCAAGCCTTTCTATAAAGGCAAAGTAACCAAGACAATGTGGTATTGGTCAAATTATAGAAACATCAGTGAATCATAATAGAGAGTTCACACCAATACAGTTCATTGACTTTTAACAAAGGTGCAGAGGCAATTCAGTGGAGAAAGGATTATCTTTTTAATAAATGGTGCTGTAGCAATTGGACAACCATATTTTAAAAAATGAGCCTTGGGGCGGTGCCTGTGGCTCAAAGGAGTAGGGTGCTGGCCCCAGATGCCGGAGGTGGCAGGTTCAAACCCAGCTCTGGCCAAAAACTGCAAAAAAAAAAAAGTTAAAAATGAACCCTGGGTGGCACCTGTGGCTCAGTGGGTAGGGCACCAGCCCCATATACTGAGGGTGGCGGGTTTGAACCCGGCCTGGACCAAACTGCAACAAAAAAATAGCCGGGTGTTCTGGTGGGCACCTGTAGTCCCAGCTACTCGGGAAGCTGAGGCAAGAGAATTGCCTAAGCCCAGGAGTTGGAGGTTGCTGTGAGCTGTAACGTCATGGCACTCTACTCAGGGCAATATAAATGAGACTCTATCTCTTAAAAAAAAAAAAAAAAAGGGAGAGAAGGAAAGAAATGAGCCTTAACCCATACAGTATGCCACACCCCTACACAAAATTTAACTCAGTTTAACTCACATCAGTTATAGGCCTAAATGTAAATTGTAAAACTTTAGAAGAAAACAATAGAGATCTTTGTGACCTGAAGTTAAGCAAACTGTTCTTAGATACAACACCAAAGTCAGGCTGGATGTGGTGGGTTGCGCATGTAATCCTAGCACTCTGAGAGGCCTAGGTGGGAGGATTGCTTGAGCTCAGGAGTTTGAGACCAGCCTAAGCAAGAGCCTAACCCTGTCTCTACTAAAAATAGAAAAATTTGCTATGTTTCATGGCAGGCATCGTAGTGCCAGCTACTCAGGAAGCTAAGGCAAGAGGTCACTTGAGCCCAAGATTTTGAGGTTGCTGTGAGCTATGATCTCATAGTGCTCTAGCCAGGGCAACAGAATCTCAAAATAAATAAATAAATAAATAAAAACCACAGTCACAATTTCTAAAACTTAAAAATTGATAAATTGGATTTCATTAAATTAACTTCTGTGAAAGAATTGTCAGGAGAGTTAAAAGAGAAGCCATAAACAGGGAAGAGACATTTGCAAATCAAATGTCTGACAAAAGGACTTATGTACAGAATATGTAAAGAATTCTGAAAACCCATTGATAACACAAGTTGATCCAATTATTAATAAAAATTAGGCAGAAGATTTGAAAAGGCATTTCGCCAACAAAGATACACAGCAGATCAGCACCTGTGAAGATGCTCAACATCATGAGTTGTTAGGAAATTGCCAGTTAAAACTGCACTCAGACACTACTACTCACCTATTGAAGTGGCTAAAGGAATGTCCAGCCAAAGCTTGATTATACCATGTACTGGAGAGGATGCAGAGCAATAGGAACTCTACACTGCTGATGGGAATGCAAATGGTACAGCTCTTATGGAAATAGACCATACAACACAGCAGTCTCACTCCTAGGTATTAAGAGAAGCAAAAATCTGTATTTACACAAAAACCTGCATGTGAATGCCTGTATTAACATAATTTGTAAAAAATAAAATGAAAAGTGGAAACAATTGAAATGTCTCTCATCTGAGAAATAAAGTAGGGTACATCTTTACAGTGGAATAAAAAGAAATGAGCTTTTGGTGCCTACAACACTGCCTGCATCTCAAAGGCATTATGCATTATGTAGTTAGACTTAAAAGACTACGTACTGTATTATTTCATTTATGTACATTCTGGAAAAGGCAAAGTCACAGGGAAAGGGTATTGCTAGGACTTAGGGTTGGGATGTTTTGACTATACTCAGCTAGCAAAAAGAATTCTTGGGGTGTGGGATGGACCTTTACTCCAGTGTTAGTTATAGGACTGCATTTGTCAAAACTCAGAGAACTATACACCACAGACAGTGCATTTTAACATATGTAAATTTCAGCCTAAGTTTAAAAATGTAAATACTCAAAACTCAAATCCTTTCCTAATTAGTACCTTCATTGTCATCTATGCTCCTGAGGTTACTATGTCCATTGTACCTAGGTGGTAGACATACTGATATAGCTACGTTCAGCACTTCATTGGTTTGAAATCTGATGTGGTGAGAATATATATACCATGGGAATTGGGAATTATTTAGCTTTCATCTTACTCCTTAAGGTAAACAAAAATATTATGCAATATTCATGCAGAACTAGTCTTGTTAGTTACAACTATAGGTTGGCTGTGGATGCAAGAATTCAGCAAAAATCAATGAAAGCTTTCCTTAAGAATCAATTGGTCAGATGGAATTTATAGTAAAGAGTATTGTGTATTTTATTATTTGTAGTTTGTTGCAATTCCTTTCCAGCAGTAAAACGTATTGTAAACCAACGTGTGTGCAGATACATACATCCTCCCTGGCCTTACCCTTGGAAGACCTGTTGTTAAACATCTACAGCACAGCACTGCTTGGGAGTCATCAGCCTAGGGCCTATTGTGGCTGAATAGAGAAGAGAAAAGAGGACCCAGACCTGAGCCCGGGACCCTTGATATGAGAGGTCACATGGAGAATGAACTGGTAAAGGAGACAAGGAGGAGACATGGGTGCAGGGTGTGGAGCCATGTGAGGAGGAGGGAAGGAGAGGCCACTGGCATCACATGGCCACTGGCTTCCTCCTGGCATCAGAAGAATGAACAAAACCTGGGAGCTTTAGAGGGACTGGGTCCTCAAGCTGAGGGCCAGGGGCAGGGCTACTTGTTACCATGAGACTTGGGTGCAGGGCATCATCTGAGTTGTCTTCTTCACATGTAGGGTTGGAGGTGCTGCAGTTACACTGGCACCTCACAGGTTGTAGAGAAGAAATGGGGTGATGGGGATAAAGGTCAGACACACTTTGGGTTCCCCAGCACATGGCAACTCCTTCTCTCTTCCTTCCATGGGAAAGTGGCCCTGGCCTATGTGGAGGGTGGAACAGGTGGGGCTGGAAGCTATTAGGATCAGGACTGAAAAGGTTATCTGTGCAGGAGCATAGGAGCTGCTGCTAGCCATCCTAGGGAAGGCACAGACGCTGCCAGCAAGGGCTGCTGGAGGACCCCATGGTCATTGAGTGCAGGGTATGAGAGCAGGTCTGGTGGTGACATGCCATGGCAGGACCTGGGGCCTCTTCCCTTGCTGGGCCTCACATGAAGAGGTATCACAGAGACTGCTTAGCCTGGGGGTATGTTCTGGCTGAGAAACGAGGAAGTTTGAGTACAGAGAGGGAGAAAGTCCTGCCTCTTAGTTGGCCCAGGCTTCAGGGAAAGGCTTGGGGAGGTCATTCAGCAAGTATTTCTCTAGTGCTTTCCATGCCTAGAAGTGTCATGGGCCTTAGTGATTCTGTATCTGACAAAATAAAGCTCCCTGCCCCTGTGGAGGTTACAATAGAAACAAATAGATATGTAAAGCGGCTCAGTGCAGAGCCAGGTAAGGATTTGTCAAGAGTTCTTTTAGGGGCTGGGCACCCGTAGCTCAATGGTTAGAGCACCGGCCCCATGCACAGTGGCAGGTGGGTTTGAATCTGGGCCTGTTAAACAAAAGTTCTTTTTGGGCCGGGTGCTACGGCTCAGGAGGCAGGTGAGTTATCTGAGCCTCACAAGTTCAGACCAGCCTGAGCCAAAGCAAGACCCTGTCTCTAAAAATAGCTGGATGTTGTAGCCGGTGCTAGTAGTCCCAGCTACTTGGGAGTCTGTGGCAAGAGATCTCTTGAGCCCAAGAGTTTGAGGTTCCTGTGAGCTGTGACGCCACAGCACTCTACTGATGGCAACAAAGTGAGTCTGCCTCCAAAAAAAAAAAAAAGAGTTCGTTTTTTTTCTTGAGAGTCTCAAGCTGTCACCATGGATAGAATGCCATTGGTGTCACAGCTCACAGCAACCTTAAATTCTTGGGTTTAAGTGATTCTCTTGTCTCAGCCTCCCAAGGACCTAAGACTACAGGTGCCTGCCACAACACCTCGCTATTTTTTTTTGGTTGTAGTGGTTATTGTGTTTGGCAGGCCTGGGCTGGATTCAAACCTGTGAGCTCAGGTGTATGTGGATGGTGCCCGAGCCACTGAGCTATTGGCACTGAGCCAAGAGTTCTTCTTGATAAGTGACTTTTGATGGGACACTTGAAGGAAATGCTAAAGCAAACACAGGGCTATCTCTGGGCAAAGTGCATTACAGGTCAGGGACCTTCAAGTGGGAAGGATGAGGCAGGATGTGCTTGGCATGTCCAAAACTTAAAAGAAACCAGGGACAGAAGCAGAAAGACAAAGAATTGTGAGGGCAAAGGCCAGAAAAGTTAGAGGCTTGTAGAACTTTTTTTTACTGAGGGACATGGAAGCCACTAGAAGGCTTGAGCTTAAGGGATGGTATGAACTCAACTAACAGATACTACGCCTGTGGGAAGGGTGGGGACATGGGGCAGGAGAGGCTTGCCTTGGCAGTCTACCTCCAGGCAACTGCACTCTTGTGTCATCTCTTACTGTGGACTAGCTGTGACCAATAGAATAGGGAAGTGATAGGGTCATGTGATGTCAGATTTTCAAGGAACACTGTGGCTTCCCACAGGCTACCACTCACTTTTAGACCATTCACTCTGGGGGAAGCCAATCACTATAACCTGCTCCCCGGACTGACCATGTGGCATGGAACTTGAGGCCTTCTGCCAGTGTCACATGTGTACACTGGGAAGCAGATCTTTGCCCCACTCAAGGCTTGAGACTAGCCTTAGCAGACATCTTGCTACAACTTTGTGAGACTCTGAATCAGAACCATCCAGCTAAGCTCTTCTTGGACTATTAACCTTCAGAAACTGAGGAATGAATGTTTTAGCTGCTACGTTTTGGAGCAGTTAGTAGTAATAGCATGCAAGCTTAGGTCAGGTGACAGCAAGTAAACAGAAATGGCAGCAAGTAGTTTTGATTCTTTTTTTTTTTTTTTTTTTAAGGCATTTGGCCAGAGAAATGAAGTGAGTGGTATGCTAGCTATTGAGGTGGGGAACAGCAGGGGAGGGTTTGGCGGGGGAAGTGGTGGACAGTAAAGATGGCAAACACAATTTGGACAGGTGAAGTTTGAGATATTAGACTTTGGTGTTGAGAGTTTAGGAGGCTGTCAGCTACAAAAGTCATGTTCCTGGGAGAAGCCAGCATTGGGATGGTAAAAGCCTAGGAGTCTGGCTGAGATGAAAAGGGTGAGCACAAAGAGGTCCAGGCACTGATGCCACTTAATTAGGAGATGGAGCCCCCATATGGAAGACAGGATACCAGAGTGAATGAACATCCTAGAAGTCACATACTCAGGGAAGGAGGTCCATCTGTGTAGTGAGGTTGGTAATAATGAAGAAAGAGCCTATCTTTTTGGCACCAAGTTTACAAGTCAAGTGGACAAGGTGAGAGCTGTCCTTCAGAGAATAGAAGTGAGACAGACAATGACTACAAACATCTTTATGGAGTTTTGCTTAAGATGGGGACTCTTGCTGGATGAATCATGGGGTTAAGAGCTATTATCATGGCACAGTGTTTGGTGATGGGAATGATGCCCATGAAAAAGTAAAGGATACTTCCAAGGTTTTGACTTAAACTCTAAAGAATGGATGTATAAGTTACCCACATGGAAGTGTAAATTGGGGCATTCAAAAGAATGAGGGGGCAACAGCCCTTCCTGGTGGGCTGACGCAACCCTCAACCTAGAACCATAAGCATACTCTTCCCTCCCTGGCACCACCGTCCTGGGAAGAGAGGACACCTGGAAGGACCCAGAGCACTGGGAAAATCCAGGACTTGATACCGATGCTGTGGGAAAATCCAGGACTTGAAGGCCAAGAAAACAACTCTGACCCTTAGACATGGTTTCATAGTGGTCTTTATTGGGAAAAGTTAGTGTAAAAAAAAATTCAAATTCATAAAATTTAAATAAGACAGTAGACCTTGTAGCTATAGTAATCACAAGTAAGGTAAAATCTAAATTATTGCCTAAGCAAATACTTGTCAGGCCTTTGCTGCAAGCCTAAGGTAGGAAACATTGCAATTATTAGAAGTGAGCCCAATGATGAATTTGCATTTGAAGCTGGAAGAAAGGGAAAAAAGCATATGCTGATTACAGTATCACGACATTCTAGCCTGCAAAAAGCAACTTTATTAATGTCCTGCAGCAGAGTACATTAGTAATTGTAACCATGCATTTAAATTCTCATTTCATGTCCTAAAGAGAGTAATCAGTTCTCTTCTTGATACATTTTTTACTGAGTTTCATGTGGTTTTGTCCCTCTGAAGATCTTTCTAGGGAAATTCCTTTTCCAAGGACTGCTTAGTAGGATGACCCAGGTTGCTTACCAGGGGTCATCTTTAGTTATTTAAAAGCAGTCAAGCTGCCTGTGCCTGCCACCCTCTTCTGAACTGAGGTTGAGTTAAATTCAACTGAAACACCACCACTAAAAGAATGGACATCCCAAATTGGCCAGAGTGTACTAACTAGTTAAGGTGGGATCCTCTTTGGTTATGGAATTTTTACTGGTGCATATGAAAAATACAGCTAGAAGTATGCTCCTGAATTCTATAAGCATTTTTGACCAACTTAAATATGTCCTTGCAAAATTCACCACTTGGACAAGTTCAAAAATCTGCCTATTTCCCTGTGGAATCTATAATCAGTGTTCTATTTAGCAAATTCATTTCAGTGAAGAACAGTGACTGATCTTTAAGAGCCCCAAAAGGTGGGTGGAAGAGTGGCTTGGAAAGACTTAGATGCTATCCATGGCTTTGAACTCGCTCAGGGCCTGCACAGGGTTCACATGCTTCTTCTGAGATGCCCGTTTAATTTTGGTCTGTGTCTCATCCTGTTTCTCTCTCTTCACCAAGGGCTTTTTTTCAGGCGCCTTCATCTTCCATGACACTGCAGGAAGGTTGAGGGAAGCCATACCCTGAGACTTTTGGTATTTGGTGGAGGCTACGTAAGACGCCTTTACCGTCTGCACCACAGCATTCATCAAATTTTTGGCTGCCTGGATCAGGGACATGGCGCTGTCCACCTAGAAGGCAGAAAGGGGCATGAGGATTGTAGACCTGACAAGAGAGTGCCCCTCACCCAAGACCAGGGCCTGGGCAAATCCCTCTGTTACTGAATAGCTCTCTCGGTGGCTGCTCTTACCCAAACAGCCTGGAAATCCCTCCCCTTAGATCCTTTGAAGAAGAAAAGGGGGTCATAAGGAAAGCACAGGGCACCATTGCCTTGTTCTCCCCTACCCTGTAACAAGTTTTTGTTTATTCAAACCCACTGGAAGGGATCTGTACCTTTCTTTGAGACAGAGCTTCAAGCTCACACTCTGGATAGAGTGCTGTGTCATCATAGCTCACAGCAACCTCCAGCTCTTAAGACTCAAGCAATCCTCTTGCCTCAATTTTTCTATTTTTAGTAGAGACAGGATCTTGCTCTAGCTCAGGCAATCCACCCGCCTCAGCCTCCCAGAGTGCTAGGATTATAGGCATGAGCCACCATGCCTGGCCCTGCACTTTTTTGGCATTGAGTGTTCGCAATGCTCTGAGCACAAGTGCCAGGGGAGAAGCAGGCTGAGTGACACGGAACCCAGGACAGGGGTCTCCTCCCCTTTACTTAAAGGGGCATTTATGGTATAATAGATAAGCAAATTATGTTAATTTTTATAGAAAATTCAGTGGGATTAAAAGCCACAGCAGTGGATCCCATACACTCAACAAAACTATTTTACCCTGCCCAAGATGATAAGGGACCCAAAACTATAAACTGGTGAAAGCAAAAAGGAAGCACTACCACTTACACATTTTGAGGGGTGGAGGGTTTTTTAGAAAGCAGCCTACTTTGCAATTCTTGAACAGGCTAAGTTCCTTGGTGGGGGAAGAAAAGCGAAACTACATTCCCCCAAGCAAGTGGCCAGCCCTTGTAATGGCTCCCAGCTGTCACCAAAAAGAGGTGTAGTTCAGCAAGAAGCAGAACTTGGCCTCCAGGGATTGAGATACAACTTGAGGTTTTTGCACAGGACACATTCCCTGTTCAGGGCAAGAATGACAAGGGTCAACACATTCCCACTGACCACTTTTTTCATAGACAGCACTTACCCCAGAGACAACGAGCTCTCCACCAAGATTCTGTACCTCGGCCTTGACTTTGCTGCAAATATTGAGCTGGTGGCAGTAGAGGGCAATGCGCTGCAGGTAAGCCAGCAGATCCTGCTTGCAGGCCGAGTCTGGGCACTAAAGGGAGCACACACTTAGCACCAAGCACTCCAGGACTGGTCCAAACACCCACCTCCCCACCCCTGGTTATTTCTTACAGCCTTTGTGTGTCACTAATGTACCTCCTTTCTCCTTGCTGGAAAAAAGGGTAAGAGATGAGTTATTCAAGTGCCTGAGGCACTGATACCTTGTCTACCCTGCTTGGGGATGGAGGCAAGTGAGATAATAGAAGTTGCTCAGAGAACCCTGTGTTGCACAGCACTGGTACAGTAGATAGCTTCTGAGCCTTCCTCCAACTAAGTTCATGTCAGTAGGGAGCCCACCATTGCCAAGGATTCCACCTCAGACCTGTAGCAGGGTAGAAGCCCATGGTCCTGAGCAAGCAGGATCCTGGTTACAGAGAAAATTCAAAAAGTTAGAATGTTTTGAGCTAGGTAAAATACCTACCCAAACAAATGGCTCTTTTGCTCAGAGGTACATTATCTGCTTAATCATCATGGACACGGTAAATGCCTGATGACATTTATTGTGTACATGCTATTCACTGTAGGCCAGATGGAGATGAATGAGTAAACCAAAGCAAGAAACTCCATGGATGGTAAAGTCCTAACCAGTCATAAAGAAAAGGGCAACCCTGCCCAGTTCCTCTCTTGCTATTAAAACTTAGGCTTTTAGGGACTGCTTCATCAGGGCTGGCTTAGAAGACTTTGCCCAAAGAAACCCAGAGTGCCTCTCATTTTCTTCCATTAAAGTTGGGGCAAAGTGAACAATAGAGGTATAAAATGAGGCCTTAGAGACCATAATGGGGACTTTGAATTTTATTCTATGCAGCCCTTGAAACAGGGCAGAGCCATGTCTGTTTTGCAGTTGGTGGTGGAGTAGAGAATGAAGATGGGAAAGAGATGGAAGTCAGGAAGGAGGGGCCATAATAGTCCAAGTCAGTCACTATGGAGATCTAGACTGAGCTGATGGGTGCAGCCAGAAGACTGGCTTGTGCCAAAATATATTTGACACAGAAGGGCTTATTTATTAGACTGTGTGAAAGAGAAGAATCAAGTGTAACTTTTCAATCTTGGGCTTAAGTAATGACGGACAGTTGTCACTCATCCTGGGGGGCCCAGATGAGGCTGAGAGTTTGGATACTTCAGGGAAAAGGGCAGAGAGGTTTGTCAAACTACAAAGAAAAAACTATGAGTAAACATATGCGTACCTACTTCAGAGATTTGCTCACATACAAACTGGGCTTAGACTTGTCAAAGAAGAAACAGGAATGAAGAACTCTTTTAAAAATTTATGTTGTAAAATTTCCAGGCTAAGGAGCCAGCCACATTTTTGAAAGAAAGTCTGAAGGCAGGGTGGTTGAGAATGCAGAGTACTGAAGATATTATAGAAGCCTGTCCCCAACTGGACACATGAGCTTTCCAAACACTGCCCAAATAGGCTCCTGATTCTTATATGCAATGAACTCTTTAGAAGAGACTCTTATACATCTGGCCAGTGTGTCAGGGTTTACAGAAGCAGCTCTAAAGAAAAATAATAAACAGCTGAAACCAACTTCTGCAGTTGACTATCAAGGGACGGAAGATGAAGACATTATGTACCTACTCCAGAGATTTGCTTTCATACAAACTGGGCTTAGGCTTCTAAGATTTGTCAAAGAAGAAACAGGAATAAAGAAATCTTTATATGCTGGGATTAATAAAGTAGGTTAATAATGTTTAGAGATGAAGGTGAGAGTGCTGAGGCTCATGAGCAGCCTCAGGAATGGACCAGGCTAGGCTGCCTGAGCCCCAGCAGGAGGAAGCTTAGAGACCCAAGTCTGTTACTCACATGGTCTGCAATGGTGCGCCCAAGCTTATCCATCCTGGATCCAGCCTCAGCAATTTTCTTGGCAGCACTGATCACATCTGATGTATTTTTGAGTGGTCCTTTACCACTGAAAAGAGAGAATAAGGATAATTGTACACAAAGCCCCTTATATTGGAGATGAATGGAAAAGAGATGTTTTCTAAAGCAACATGGCCGGGGGGGACAAAAAGCTGCCCTCTTATGCAGCCTGGGAGAATTAGAGTGGTGCTCACCGGGTGAAGTCAGTCATCTCCATCATAATCATACACATCTGCTTGGCCAGCACAATGATGTCGTTGCCACTGTCATCCCACTTGGACACTTCAGCATCCAGCTTGCTCTTTTCTTCCTGGAAGCTGGCCACCTGTTCTGCAATCTTTGCTTTTTGTTCCTGGGGAAGCTGAGCCATGATTGCCTATGAGCAGAGCACAGAAAGCTCTTATATAAAGAGAATAGGAAGTTCTCAGAGTGCATTAGCCAAGAATATTTCCAACAGGCAATCTATGGCATAGGTAAGGATAATGCTTTAATAGGTTTCATTTTGCTTGAAGGGCTATTTCTCCTTCTTTTTTTGTGGAAACTTAACAGCAGTCTGAATTTCTGACCCATTTTCAAGAACAAGTATTAGTGTGGAAGGAAACAGTGTGAGGGGGTAGGTCAATGTGGAAGTTTTATAATCATACCCATGCAGAGAGAAAAGCAGGCATAACTTAAAAAACCAAACAAATCGCCAAATAAAGACTCTGTCTCAAAAAAAAAAAAAAAAAGTAGTCTCACTATGTCACCCTTGGTAGAGTGCCATGGCATCAAAGCAACCTCTAACTCTTGGGTATAAGCGATTCTCTTGCCTCAGCCTCCCAAGTAGCTGGGACTACACGCACCAACCACAATGCCTGGCTATGTTTTTGTTGCATATGTTGTTTAGCTGGCCTGGGTTTGAACCCACCAGACTCAGTGTCTGTGGCTGATGCCATAACCACTGTGCCATGGGTGCTGAGTCTAGACTTTTTTAATAAAAGTCTCCCAGGTTAGAGTGCAGTGGTATCATTATAGCTCACTGCAACCTCAAACTACTGGGCCCAAGCAATCTTCCTGCCTCAGCCTCTCAAAGTGCCAAGACTACAGGCATGAGCCATTGTACCCATTGTATAACTTAATGCTTTTAAAAGTCTCATCTTCTGCCTCCTGCAGTAGAGATAGGAAATGAGTGAAATCTTTTCTCTGGTGGGCCCTGAATGGACCTATCCAACTTTTCAAGGTGACCTGAAAGTAGTTTTAAAGAAAGAGGGCAGAAAAAAATTTGCCAAGGAATATACCTCTCAGCTGCTTGACATAGTGTATTAAAGCAGCACTTGGAGGCCTATTACCCATCAAAGCCCACAGACCCAGAGCTGGTGCTCCTCCCTCTCAGCTTCCCAAAGTGCTCATGACCAAGTAGGGATGTGTTCACTGCAGGATGGATTTCCAAGGAGTGAAATAAAAGACTCCTTAGAAATATTTCTTGGCATCCTCCCAAAAACATAAATGCTATTGAAGACTTAATGACTCAAATGAATGCAATGGCTATGACTGGTATTCTTGAATGTACCACTGTTATTTTTTGAAATCCATGAATAATTAAATAGTTCATACCCATGGTATCATTAAGATGGGCAAAGGTAGCCATCTTTTTTAAATTTCACAATCCTTTCAACAAATATTGCATTGACTAACTCCTATGCCTTTCTTGACCCTGGGCTCTATCAGAAATCAAAGCCAAAGGGCACAGCTGAGAAGGTCAATGTTCCTGCTCCCATTGACTAGCAGGTGCCACAGCAGTTGGTTTAACTTCAGTCCTACTGTCAGAGAAAGAAAAGAATGGTGTTCTGAATACGGAGAGTGTTTTCCTAGGGAAAAAAAGGGATAAGGAAGGTGTGCAGACAAGTTAAACTACCCCAAGGAGGGTTTCCTTACCCGGGCACTTTGGCCAGCTATCAGCTGGTCATCTTCGGTCTGGACACTTGTCCTACTTCTGACGTCGAAATCTTCTGTCTCAAAGTCAGAGTCATCCAGTTCCTCAGGGGTCTGCCCACCAAGACAGATCATGAGTCAGACATAACCCTAGGCCACCAGCAGTCCTGAGCCCCTTGGCTGGGTGCACAAAGGTCAGAAATTATGAGGGGCTTTTTTTTTTTTTTTTTTTTGCAGTTTTTGGCTGGGGCCGGTTTGAACCCACCACCTCTGGTATATGGGGCTGGTGCTCTACTCCTTTGAGCTACAGGTGCCACCCCAGAAATTATGAGTTTTAATGTGTAATGTCCCAAACAGTGTGGGTTAATAAGTTTTGATCACACATAATTTGTTCTGGAGCCTCTGCTTCACAGGTGCACACACTATGCCCCACAGCAGGCCTAGGCACAATACTAGACCTTCCCACATAGCCCAGGTTTCTTTTATACTATGCAGGGTTCAATTTCTTCCACTGAGTCAAGGTTCTCATTGTATCACATACAGTTTTCACTTTTGAACTTTTTGAATTTATTTCTCCAACACTGCAGCTTAAGGCAAAGGCTTTAAGAACTATCCAGGGTAAGAAAGGTGCTGACTTAAAAAGAGGTTTTATACAGCATTAAGATTTGTATAACTTTCCTACTTTATGACAAAAAGAAAATAAATTAGTATTTGGCCTCTTAAAGGTACCAAGACTGCTTAGAGCAGTGGTTCTCAACCTGTGGGTCGTGGCATTAGGAAGGTTGAGAACCACTGGCTTAGAGAAATAATAAAAAGGGAATCAATATTCAGGGTATACCAAAAGTTGCCATACACAAGAAAAATTCTAACAGCAGCTATCTTGGAACATGTATGCCATAAGTGGGAGAGAAGACTTCATGTGTCTGTAGATAGAGGTGGCCAACAAGTAGAGAATATTTTATAAAATTCTGTTATTTTGTAAATAAAGGTACATTTGGCTACTATTTCCCTATGTAAGGTAACTTTTGGGACACTGAATTGTAAGTGTTCTTTTGACTTTCATCAAAGGAAAAGGAGAATATGGCAGGTAAGACTAAGTAAATACCAAAGGGACTGATTTGTGGCCCAAGTTCCTGGGTTTAATTATAAAATAAAAATTCTTACTTTGCACAAACTACGAGCCTCTAATGATTAGCTACTAATTTGAAACATAATGTCGTTTTCTGGCAGTTATCAGTAAGGGGGCAGCAGGTGAAACAGCTGGGGTTGGCTGTTAGCCCGGCAGGCCGGCCTGTGACAGGAGGGCAGTGAGGCAAGTCCCTCATCTGCCCAGGACCAAATCCAAGCCCAACCCAAAGACTTGCTGTGAGGTTAAAATGAGGGGACATGTGAGAAGCACTCTGAAACCCCCCAGAGTGTCTTAGCTTTGTCCCGGGATCAGATGAGAACAGTAAGCAGTCATACAAGGCACCAGAGAGCCACAGAGAATACATCAGTGCAAAGTTCTGAGGTCATGTTGACTTGGTGGCACAAAACACAATGTCATAGCACAAATACCTTCAGTGTTGGCATGTGCCAAGTCTGTTTAGGAGCTTTTCAAAGGAGTACTTCCTAACATCTTACTTCCTCACCTTCCCAACAGCCCATCTTGGACCTAAGAACTATTCTTATCAAGAAAAACTGAATAACTCTTTTTCTTTTATTCAAATTCATGTTGAATGCATGTCAAACACGGTTCTGGGCTCCAAAGACACAAAATGACTGACTGGCAAAAGTCACCACTCTCACATATGTTCTAATAGGAGAAATGACAATAAACCAATAAATTATATGACATAAATAAAAGCGATCAGTGCTGCAAATAATTGGTGATAAGGGGGAAAATGCTCTCAAAGCAGTGTAGGTGGCAAAATGGAGGTAGCTTGGGATGGACTGTCTATGTGGGTAACTGGATGAATAGCAAAGAGGCCACAAAAGAGGGACTCAGTTCACTGCCTCGTGTCACAGCCCTGTGAGCAAAAGGGAGAGCAGCCCAGAGTGACAGTTTCAAGTCTCAAAAGGTCTTTGGGCCAGTGTAAAGACTGAGTAGCATGGTGGCCTTTGAAGAGTTTATTGAAGAAGAGAGCATGATCTGACTGATGTTTAGATTAATTGCTCTGGCTTCCCCCTGCACAATGAGACTGTAAGCCCTTAGGATGGGAAGAGGGAAACCAGCTGAAGGGCACCCACATACATGCTCAGATTCTCTATTGTGATGGTAAAGCCAATAGGAGGTGCAGCTAGAGCAGATGTGAGGCATGAGATAAAAAGAGAAAGCAAAGGGAATCCAAGGTGGGGGCCTCAGCAAGGGAAGATGGAATTGCCATCAACTAACCTATACCAACTGCATGGAGCAAGATGAGGGTAGAAAGATCAATAGCTCACTCTTGGGTGTAGTAAGTATAAGAGAGAGTAGGCAAATTAGGATCACAAGGGAACTACACACCAAGGGAATAAGTATAGGCTGAAAAGAGAAGTGGTCAGGGACTTAAGGGAGAAACCAGTAAAGGAGATTGGGGGAGTGAGGGGCTCCTGAAAATATGAAAAATAACTATGGGTTTGGGGCAACGTGAAAGAGGCAAAGGGATCTAGTGTCCCAGAGCAGAGGATGACCTCAGCCAGGAGCACTAAGGGTACACACGATGCTAAGAGGAAGGCAGAGTACATGGCATAGGGGATGGGGAGGTTCTAACTGCCTCAATATCTGAGTGAAAGAGGACACAAGGCCAGGCAGGGAGGAAGGGGGCACACTGGGTAGGTACCTGCTACAGGGTACCAAGGGCTCACAGCCATGCTTCAGCAACTCCAGTTAGGATGGCTGTGCTGATCCACACTGTGCTCATTGGTGAGAGCAGGGTTTCCCTAGCAGTGTACTTTGTAAAGCAAGTATAAGGAAGTAAGATGGAGCAAAGTATTGATTATACTGGTGAACTACAGATTCAAAGCTATAAACAGAGTGAACCTAGGACCAGAAGGGATGAGAGTGACAAATGAGGACCCACCAAATGAAGACCACACTAGACCATAAGGACTGTTGGGAGTCACAGTGCTAGAGGGAGTAAACTGAATGGCAAAACTGGGATGTGGTACAGATGCTGCTATTGTAGGAATGGATATGAGGTTGAGGTAGGGGAGAGCAAGAAGACATCAAGAAATTGAGAGGCCCAGTGGTTAGAAGGATGATTCTTGAATTAAGAAAGAATAGTGTCAGAGAGTAGGACAGTAAGTAAGAAGTTGGAGCACAGATGCCTTGCAGGCCTCATTTTTCTGGACTTGCTATAGGCCCTCCAGGCTGACCACATTTCTCTTCTAAAAGGCTTCTCCAGAGCAGGTGGTACCTTCCACTCAGCCATGGGAGGAGCAGCTCAACACTTGACTATAATCCTGGGGGCATCAACAGGTGCTGCCACAGTCCCTAATCCTTACCCCAAACACCCCAGCATTCCAGCATCCTGTCTGCCTGTAGCCCCACCAAGGAGAGGAGCACTCCATGTGAAAAATAACTTCAACTTACATTACGGAAATATTCCCTTCTCTGAAATTAGCTTAAGGACTTATTTCCTGTAATTTCTTTTTTTACTGAAACTGAAGCCTCACATTGTGGAGACTGCCCTAAATTAAACTGTCAACTCTTGCTAGCTCCCCTTCTCAGCCCAAGTTTGAGCTCTAACTTACAACTAACAGTCATTTTAGACAACATAATTAAATATATCTCATTCTAACAGCTTTTAGATTCATAGTTTTAATATATTGCCACTGCATCTGGTGAATTCCAGAATGATGCATTGCTCAAGTTTAGCAAATGATAAGAAGCTGTTAAAACATCTGAAATGCAGTTACTCACCCTTATCATCAACACAGCTTTCCTGATGTCTCGGATGCCATCGTATACCAGGCGTGAGGCATCAATAAACTCATTCTCATCCATGGGCTGGGCTGGGTCTGAGCTGAGGGCTTCCACAGCTGCTTCTACTTGCTCAGTAAAACGTGGCATGACTGCAGAGAGAAGAGGCACGGCGGATTCCCCTGCTCCATCACACAGCATCATTCCACTAGCCTCCCTAAATCCCTCAGGCAGGCAGACAGAGTTGAGTTTATGGTAAAGAGCCTCTACTTCTACCTATGTGAAGGATACTGATGTTCGAAATAGACACAGTATTTTAGAAAGTCTAAAATCATCTTCTTTGTCTCTGCACTACAATGTTTGGATGGGTGAGAACTTGAAATGAGATCAACTTGAGGACCTGCCTTAATTTAGTATTTATGCATTAATAGAGATTTAATTCAGAAGTTCATCTTAAATTGTGTGTTCAGTATTAGTCCCATGATTACTCATGAGATTCACAAGAACAAAATGTGCTTGTAGAAACCTATATTTGGGTGACCAACTTCTCACAGGTCTAATGTACCAGGACACCAGAGCTGATTTCTGATCTCTTACTTCCCAACCACAGGGCCACGGTTAACAGCATGGCTTGCCCTACCCAGGCCATCTGTGTGCAGAGAACATGGAAAGGGACAGAGTCCCTGTACCTGTGTTAGAGAGCAGCTTAGTGGCTTCCAGAACCTTCTCCGTATAGACTCCTGGCTCATAGTTGTCCATCTCTGAGGTGACTACATGAATGACCCGGGCTGCCCGGCCTCGAATTGCACCAGCTGTGCGATCTAGCCCATCCACATCTTTCTCTTGGAGAGCAATGACACATTTGTTCACATCTTCCAAAATATGATTCTCTGAGGAACAAGCACAAAGCTGAATGAGGGAGACGGCTTTCCATGAGGTGATAATTCTAAGTTGGAATTGACAATTCTAATCCATCATTTAATATTTGCTTGGTGCCAAGTGCCAAAAGCTTTACATGTCTTTACATGTGTCATTTCCCTGGAGAGACCAGATTAAATGTTCCACAGAAACTCAACCTATAATAACCCCTAAGAGTAACAGTCTTTATTCTAGGTTTTTAAAAAAGGGGAGTGGGAGACAATTTCATCTCTAAGGCAGAGTTATTCTTTCCATAAGCCAGGCAGAAAATCCTCTTCATAGAAACCTCAGTAACTTTTCTTCAACAATTTTAATCTTATGTCCCAAATAAAGTCTAATTTGGAATATAGTTCACTGTAAGGCTTATCCCTCCTGACCCTTCCCTCTCCCTCTAGGACAGCAGTTCTCAACCTCTGGGTCGCAACTGTATTAAAGGGCCACAGCATTAGGAAGGTTGAGAACCACTGCTCTAGGAGATGCTGACCATATTCAGAGAATCTATCAGCAAGCCCTGGAAGGAGAAGGTGCCTAGAAAGCAGATTGAAGTCTCCTTTGGAGGGCGCTAAGGGATGAGGTGAAATATTTAGTAATCCTCTCACAGTATGAGAGGTATCCGTAGTATGCAGATGGAACTCTTGTGGTATTTAAAGGGTCTCTAGAGGCAGAAACTCTTGAATCTTATTAAGATGACAAGTGCCTCCTGCCATCAGCTAAATTTTGGGGGGAAAACTATTTTTCAAAGCAAACAGCTTGATAATACTTTTTTTGAACCCCAGAGCAGGGGATTCAGTTGTTCAGCCTCATCTGTAATAGCAAGATACAAACAATCAAAATGTTTAAGAGAAGAGTGAATTGTAGGTACTATGCAGCCATTAACTAAATGAAGTAGATCTTTAAGACAAAGACCCAGAACTACAGAGACTTCTAACAAACAGTCCAAAGGACATGGGTGTCCAGACTCTGTACAGTGGGCAGGTAACACAAAGATAAGTCCCCAGGTTGTCACCTGCCCATTTCTTTCCTACTCACAAAGGAGTTTTCTTATACTGTTAAAAGCACCAAGACCCACTCAATCCCTGAAACTAAGACCTAGCATAATAGGAGAAAGACAATTGGCCTTGTTCCTCTGGAAGAGCCAGAACATTTATGGGAAATGCGATCTGTTTAAGAAACCTAATTGGCTTGAGGGGTTGGGGGTGCCGCTGGGTACCTAATGCTTTATTTATTTATTTATTTATTTTTTTGAGACAGAGCCTCAAGCTGTCACCCTGGATATAGTACTGTGGCATCACAGCTCACAGCAACCTCCAACTCCTGGGCTCAAGCTAGTCTCCTGCCTCAGCCTCCCAAGTAGCTGGGACACAGGCACCACCACAACACCCAGCTATTTTTGGTTGCAGCCATCATTGTTGTTTGGCGAGCCGGGGCTGGATTTGAACCCACCAGCTCAGGTGTATGTGGCTGGTGCCTTAGCCGCTTGAGCCACAGACGCCAAGCTGTACCTGATGCTTTGATGTGCCTTTCATTATCCAGGACTGGTTTCCGATTTAATCTACTTACAGAAGACAATGTCCCTTCTCTCAGAACCTCTACTAACATACTCAACCAAGACAGTATCTGAAAGGGAGATAACAAAGCCACTGTAGTGCCAAAACTTTAGGCTCCAGAATGCCCTGTACAACATGAGAACTCTCCTCTCTCTAGTTCCCAACAGACTTGCAGCAGAGACTCTGGAAGAGTCTCTTTATTCTGAGGCCACAGGATAGAATAAAATGAAAAGTCAAAATGAGAAAGAAATAAACAATGATGTAAAAGAATTGAAAAAAGATTGAGTAAAAACACCTTTCCAGGGAAAGCCAAGAATTCTTATTAGAGGAAGGAAGAGATTAAGGCGATATAGTTAAGACTATATTTTAGCCTCTATTAATTAAAAATTAGGAGACTCACAAGGGTTTATACCACTGTACTACTGAAAGATCAAACATATTAAACTTTTAGCATGGGCTGGGTATGGTGGCTCACGCCTACAATCCCAACACTTTCGCAGGCAAAGGTGGGAAGATCACTTGAGCTCAAGAGTGCAAGACCAGCCTAAGCAAGAGCTGGACCCTGTCTCTACTAAAAAGAGAAAAACTAGCTGGGCATTGTGGCTAGCACCTGTAGTCCCAGCTACTTGGGATGATAAGACAGAAGGATCACTTGAACCCAGAAGTTTGACACTGGTATGAGCTAGGCAACCTCAAACTCCTGAACACTCTAAGCCTGGGCAACAGAGTGAGATTCTGTCTCAAAAATAAAAACAAAAATACAAAAACTTCTAGCATAAACAAATTTTAAGAGGAATATTTGAATCAATGTAAGAATAAATGTACTTGGAGACTGTCATAGGCACTTTTGCCTTGGTGTACACATCTTTTAAACAAACAAGCATCTTTTAGATATTAACTCTCTATATACTAATTTAAACTAAAAAATCTGGTACTGAGCATGTCTATTATCCAAGGTGTTGGATTACAAACCGCTACCTTTACTAAATCTAACACAACACTGATATGACAAGATATAACTTGTATCATTCTGGAAAGTAAAAAAAAGGAATACAAAAGAAAGAAAAGATGTTAATAACAGAGTATGAACCAACGTTTTCTCATATTGCTAATTTTAAGATTCATCCCTGTTTCAGGACTGTTAATACTTGAGGGCAAGTAAAGTATAGCTTTAAATAAATGAAGTGTGGCATTCCTTTTTGTTCAATAAACAAAGCAGCCCGAACTTCCACCAAGGATTTTGTTAACCTTTGTCTAGATGCCTCTGTATTTAAAAAAAAAAAAATCAATTTAAACTTTCTTGACTCCAAATCAGGAAAGGGTATGCCATATTTTAGTGACAAAGCTGACTGGAGTAATATCCTATACCTTCACAGAACAGCTGTCTCTAGGAATAGCTAAGGCCGCTACACACCCAGGATATAAGCACCAAACTACTCTCTACAACTAAACCCTAGTGGGGGGGGTGGGGTGAGAATCCACTGCTCATGTGAAAACATGGGTGGTTGGGAGGTACTCGTGCTAAATGAAACCATAAATCATTTTAGCTTGAATTGAATTTCCAAGGAAACTCAGCATAGGTTATTATGAGTAGACACGCCATAGGGTATTATGTGTACCCTATGAAAGACTACACAGAGTATTTGTAGGTATGCTGCAAATAGGAAAAAAAAAAATCATACACACATACCAATTTTATCTATATAAATATGCATAACTACATTTAAATAATCATGAAAAGGACCGTATTATAGACACAACCATTTTCAATTGAAAACCTTTCTAGGTCTGGCCCTTTTTTTTGTTTTGCTTCAGAGTCTCACTTTGTCGCCCTCCATATAGCATGCCATGGCATCACAGCTCGCAGCAACCTCAAACACTTGGGCTCCAGTGATTCTCTTGCCTCTGCCTCCCAAGTAGCTGGAACTACAATCACCCACCACAACACCCAGCTATTTTTAGAGACAAGGTCTTGCTCTGGCTCAGGCTGATCTCAAACCTATGAGCTCAGGCAATCCACCCACCTCGGCCTCCCAGAGTGCAAGGATTACAGGTGTGAGCCACTGTACCTCCCCAAATGTGGCCAACTTTTTTTTTTTTTTTAGACAGAGCCTCAAGCAGTCACCCTGGGTAGAGTGCGGTGGCATCACAGCTCACAGCAACCTCCAAGTCCTGGGCTCAAGTGATTCTCCTGCCTCAGCCTCCCAAGTAGCTGGGACTATAGGCACCCACCACAATGCCCCGGTTATGTTTGGTTGTAGTTGTCATTGTTGTTTGGCAGGCCAGGGCTGGATTAGAACACACCAGCTCTGGTGTATGTGGCTGGTGCCTTAGCCACTTGAGCCACAGGCGCCCAGCAGATCTGGCCAATATTAATGGCTGCGTATTACCCTAACAACAGAGGGAGAGGCCACAATTTACTTATCCAATCTTTTTTTTTTTTTTCAGACATTCTGGTTGGAAAAAAAATCCTTATGCTGGTATTTTAGCAAATATTTGTGATAAGTCCCGAGGGGAATCTCTAGTAATGAAATTATTCTGTTAAAAACCATATACATTCAAAGTAGACACATGGTACCTGATTGCCTTCCAAGAACCACACCAACTGGCATTCTCTAAGAAGGCTGAAGAACTTCAGTGTACAATGAGTAACAGAGCAGCCTACACACATGCAGGAAATGATAATACTTTTATATATGACGTAGAGGACTTACTCTATCACGGGCAGTATTCTGAGCACATGACATTTAACTAACTCTATGGTAGCCTTATTTTTTAAAATGACTATTAATAAGGAAACCAGGGCACAGGAATTCTCAGTGACTCACCTGAGGTTGCACAGGTAGTGGGGCAGGGAACTCAGGAATCAAATTTTCTTTTTTTTTTTTTTTGAGACACAGTCTTAAGCTCTCACCCTGGAAGAGTGGGTAGAGTGCTGTGGCATCATAGGTCAGAGCAACCTCCAACTCGGGGTCAAGCGATCCTCTTGCCTCAGTGTTTTTCTATTTTTAGTAGAAACAGGGGGTCTCAATTTTTGCTCAGGCTGGTCTCGAACTCGTGAGCTCAAGCTACCCACTTGCCTCGGCCTCCCAGAGTGCTAGGATTACAAGCGTGAGCCACCAAGTCCAGCTAGGAATCAAACCTTGCTCTGAAGAAAGATCTCTTATCTACAGTTTTGGGGGTTTGCTATTAACACCCCAAACCAAAAATTGGGTCCAATAATCCTTTTATTTAATAGCCAAATTCTTTGGATACACTGACACTTAATGAAGGATAGTGCAAATTACCACTCTTATGTGTTGCTCGAAAGTATTTAAGGTGATATATTATTCCTGAGAGCATTTGGTGAAAAAATGTAATAAACCCAATTAGCTGCTCTGAGCAAAACTTGCATCTTTTAAAAAAGGGAGCCAAAACTTCAACATGTGAATGAGAAAGTAAATAAGCATTTCCATGGAAAACATTTAATATAATTCAAATGAAATTCAAACACTCTTTATCACTTTGATAAATTTCAAACCACTCTCCTTAAGGGATCAGTCAATATAAATATATACTTGGTTTGCTGAATGCTCTCTAGCATCCTAAACCATCTCAAATATTTACAAGACTGCCTTCTAAATAGAACAACGTGAGGAGAAGGAGGTACCCCCTTCCCTGGAGAGAGCATACAGGTCCCTTTTTATATGCAAATGCCAGGGTCTCATACTTTGCAGGCAGTGACTCAAGTTCCCCATGCCCTGTAGTTTCAAAAAATGCTGCTGTTGGGGTCTTCTACACCAGGTATATAAGATAACTATTACTATTTTAGCCACAAATCAGGACATGACTTGAGATGAGTAAGTCAGATCTTCTGGAACCAATGTGACACCACATCCAGGTAGAGTAGAGATGAAGCAACAGAGGGTCCTCAGGCCTATTCCATAAATCCCTTCCCATTGTATGGGTTCTTACTGACTGGGCAGGGCTACAGTAAATATCTAGGCCCAGGAGAATTTAATGGTGGAAAATCTTCAGTGGAAACAGTTTATAAAACCTCTCATTGTACCAAAGGTCCTCAATACCCCAGGATATAGTAGAGAAGAACCAAGAAGCATCCTTCCTTTTCATTTAGCAAAACTCCCAGAAGCCCATCTACCTAAAGTTCTTATGCTAAGTAGCCCCCTACTAAGAAACAAACATGCCTCAGGGCTAGAGGAAACTGGCAAATGCAGGTCAGGTGAGGCTAAGTCAAGGCTTATCCCATACAGCCTTGAGGATCAGATAACACCTCTCAATACTGTTTGTCAAGTGACACAGGGAGACATCCTAGTCTGTAGGGTAGGATAGGTATGTGAGGGCACAGGATCTGAATTCTGAAAATTAATTGGTCATTCCAGTGGCCATCTGCACAAGCATATGCTTATCTCCTCCCTTCAACCCATTCCCTCAAAAAGCACACCATAAAAATCAGAGGCATTCTGAACAATAGCCTTGACCTATTAATAATTTAATTACTTGATATTCCTAAGCACATCTGTGACAGAATATTAGAAAAACACACCAGGTAGATCTGTAAAATTTAGATGCTCTGAAAACAGTACTTCCTGACCGAGAATTCTTCCATGTTTTTATTTGCTAAATACATAATGTCTAAACTCATTTCCATCAAGTCAACCCTCTCTTTACACTGTCTTATTTTTGCATGAAAACTGCAAACTGCACATACTCACTAGACAAATGTGTGTGTGTTGAAGAATTCAATTTCTCTTTCTTTTGTTTTACATCATATACCCTAAAGATACAGCTGGATCCCACTAAATGTTGCTGCAGAATCCCTTTTGTTCTTTTGATTTGAAGAACATCACATGAGGGATATTTGATTTCACTACATTTTATTTTACTATAAGGACTGAAAAATGCCCGAGACACACCTGAGCTATGCCCAACCTAATCATTAAAAAAAAGTAACTTTAAGAATGTAGTATCTATCCAGAGAGGGAGTCTGCATTTAGATTTCAGAATTTGTTGTTTGCTTAAAAGTGTGCTGTGAAGGTGGAATGTTTTTCTATAAATCTATGAAAAAGAATAACTCAGTACTTCATTGGGAAAAACAACAGAAGGCCAAGGTTTCCCAAAAAACCCATTGCTGCATTTTTGGCACCTGCAAAGATGTGCTTGCAAATGGGTTTTTTTGTTTTAAAGTACTAATACCTGCAATTTGGCAGCCTTGAGGCAATGTGGTTTACCCCTTCTTTTTGCAGTTTAGGATTGCCTGCTCTCAGCTTTCTCACCTGAAGGCAAGGCTATCAATCCCAAGGAGAGAGTAAAAGACAGGAAAGCACTGCATTGGTATGCGGAACACACGATAACCTTATATAGGTCACTGCTGGAGGGCTGTGCTGTTTGTGTACTTAAGCCCCCCTTCTCTGTCAAGCTCCATTGCCATTCACATCTCCCACATTCTAGCCTGTGGTTCCCTGGGGTAACAGGGAGTTTCAGCCCTAGAAAAATCCAGCCACTGACTCTGCCCACAGCAACTGGCCTCAGGAAGTCTGGCACTTTCAGACAGCAAGCCGGGCAGCCAAGGGCAACAGAGGCCCTGTTAAGTGGAGAATGCATTTATAGTTACTTGACTCCATGGAGATGGGACTGAAATTTATCTGTGTGATAAATGCTGAATCACATTTGACAGGCATTTTCTATATGAATGCAATTTACTATGTTATGACCAGTTTATGTTTATATAATGAAATCAACTGTTTTGTGAGGTGGATTATCCAGATTTATTTTTTGCAAGTTCATAATTAAATGGTACTTAAATATTTCCTGTTTTCTAACAGTGCATCACGCAGATAGAGAAGAGAGTCTTTGGAAAAGTAGTCCATTAAACTATGATCATTTCCAAGAGACAGAAGAGAGGCTTTCAAAGAAAGGAAAAATTTATTTTAAAAAGAAAATAAGGCTCGGCGCCTGTGGCTCAAGTGGCTAAGGCGCCAGCCACATACACCTAAGGTGACGGGTTTGAATCCAGCTCGGGCCCACCAAAACAACAATGATGGCTGCAACCAAAAAATAGCAAGGCGTTGTGGCTGGCACCTGTGGTCCCAGCTACTTGGGAGGCGGAGGCAAGAAACTCGCTTGAGCCCAGGAGTTGGAGGTTCCTGTGAGCTGTGATGCCACAGCTCTCTACCCAGGGGGACAGCTTGAGGCTCTGTCTCAAAAAAAAAAAAAGAAACTAAAGGTGGTGCTGACAATCCTTTCTCCTAAGTTTCATAGCTTATACCAAATAACCACAGCTTCTACCAGGACACAGGTCAATGTTTTTTTCTAAAACATAAGTAGCAAGTGGGGTGGTTATAGTGCTCTACAGGTCACACATTGAGGATCTCATTCTATTTAAGCAAGGAAAATCCTCTGTCAGTCAGCTTTCTAATCCATGCTTCTAGAACTGGGACTACCCTTGCCAAAACAACAGGAAACAATTCCAGTCCCGCCTCCCATTGCTCCAGAGTCATTGGTAGCTTTTATTTTTAATTAAAATGAAAACCAGCACAATATTGTTGGTAGAATATTTACCTGCCCAGACTTGGGGGGCTTTTGATTGTCCCATTATTATAACTTAGACAAAAGTAATTATAAACATCCCAACATGCTTCTCTGGGGAACCAGCTCGTTACCTGAGACAGCCAAGAAGTCATCAATGGAAGTAATATCATCAACAGCATCTGTGAGGACACGGACTTGTTTTTCCCACTGTTCTTTAAAAAGATCCATGTTCTCTTGAGCTAGTTTACTCTGTGGTTTTGCTGCTAAAGCCAGTGCAGCATTGATAACCTGCAAAAAATATTAAAGTTTATTGTTTAATCTTTTTCAGAGTTATGGAAATAAAACAGATGGGAAAATCTGGTCAGTAAAGTAGTGATGGCTTTGTCTTACATGCATTTCACTAGGAGATGTGATACCAAGTGTTCCACTATAAGTATTAACATTACAAAGATGAAATAGAGAAGTTAGCAAGTTTTACATGTCAAGGTTGAAAGAATACATATTTTACGTAGAAATTATAGACAATTATAAAACAAAAGGCACCTTAGTTTTTCTACAATTTCTTTAAAGTTGTTTTATTTATTTTTTTGAGGCAGAGTCTCACTTTGTCACCCTCAGTAGAGTGCCATGACACTACAGCTCATAGCAACCTCAAACTCTTGGGCTCCAGTGATTCTCTTGCCTTAGCCTCCCAAGTAGCTGGGACTACAGGCGCCCACCACAACATCCAGCTATTTTTAGAGACAGGGTCTCACTCTGGCTCAGGCTGGTCTTGAACCTGTGAGTCCAGGGCTCCGCCTGCCTTGGCCTCCCAGATTGCTAGGATTACAGGCGTGAGCCACCACACCAAGCCTCTACTCTACAATTTTTAATATTAAATTCTAGGTTTTTTTCTCCCCACACAGTCACACAGGTATTTATACAGGTAAATACATCAAAAATTGTACAATTAGAATTACATGCTATATAAACATTATTATCCTGTTTCTTCTTTTAAATACTTCTCCGTATCATTAAGTATATATTAAAAAGCATAAATATAGCCCATATTATGTATGTTACTCTCCTACTGTGGGATGCCTAGGTTGTCCCTTGTACCCACCATTATAAATAATCTTGTGGTGAACATCTGGCATTTAAAGTTCTAAATACATGTCAAATGCATTCATGAAAAACTTCTCAGATTCCTATTCAAAGCTTTTTAATTTTTAATGGAGATTCTTTCTCAAAAAAAAAAAACCCACAGCCTAAAATACAATTTGCATATCATATAATTCACCCATTTATTTATATATATATTTTTAGACAGAGTTTCACTATGTGAAACTTGGTAGAGTGGCCGTAGTATCACAGCTCTCAGCAGCCTCAAACTCCTGGGCTTAAGTGATACTCTTGCCTCAGCCTCCTTAGTAACTGGGATTATAGGCACCCGCCACAATGTCTGGCTATTTTTTTGTTGCAGCTATCATTTTTCTTTAGCTGGTCTGGGCCAGGTTTGAACCTGCCAGTTTTGGTGTATGTGGCCGGCGCCAGCAGAGTAACCACTGTGCTACCAGCACCAAGCCCAACTCACCCATTTAAAGTATACAATTTAGCCTGGCATAGTGACTAACACCAGTGATCCTAGCACTCTGGGAGGCAAAGGTGGGAGGATCACTTGAGCTCAGGAGTTCAAAACCAGCCTGAGCAAAAGAGAGACTATGTCTCTACTAAAATAGAAAAAGTTGGCTCGGCGCCTGTGGCTCAAGTGGCTAAGGCGCCAGCCACGTACACCCAAGGTGGCAGGTTTGAATCCAGCCCCGGCCACCAAACAACAATGACGGCTGCAACCAAAAAATAGCCGGGTGTTGTGGCGGGCGCCTGTGGTCCCAGCTACTCGAGAGGCCGAGGCAGGAGACTCGCTTGAACCCAGGAGTTGGAGGTTGCTGTGAGCTGTGATGCCATAGCACTCTGCCCAGGAAGACAGCTTGAGGCTCCTGTCTAAAAAAACAAAAGAAAAAGAAAAAGTTAGCCAGGTGTTGTGCTGTGTAGTCCCAGCTACTTGGGAGGCTGATGCAGGTGGACTGCTTGAGCTCAGGAGCTTAAGGCCAGCATAAGCAAGAGCAAGACCTTATCTCTACTAAAAACAGAAAAAAAACAGTTGGGTGTTATGGTGGTTGGCCAGCCTATAGTCCCAGCTACTTGGGAGACTGAGGCAAGAGACTCATTTGAGAGGCCGGGCACAGTGGCTCACACCTGTAATCCTAGCACTCTGGGAGGCTGAGGCCTAAGCTCACAGGTTTGAAACCAGCCTGAGCAAGTGTGAGACCCTGTCTCTAAAACATAGCCAGGTGCTGTCACAGGCACCTGTAGTCCCAGCTACTCAGGAGGCTGAGGCAAGAGAATCACTTGAACTCAGAGAGTTTGAGGTTGCTGTGAGCTATGATGCCATAGCACTCTACCCAGGATGACAGAGTGAGACTCTGTCTCAAACACACAAACAAAAAGAATGTTAGTGTCTTAGCCCCCAAACGCTATAGATCATAACAGATTTAAAAAGAATGAGATCCACTATACATACTGGTGCCACTATTCCTCTTCCTTCCTAAACCATTAGATTTGGTAAACTAGCAATTATAGATTCACAGGCATACAGAACTGAGCCATCCAGTTTATTAATTATTAATAGCCCATTACTTTCATAAGTATCTGGGTTTGGACAATAATTTGGAGGAAGAGGTGGCGTCCATAGTTCAGTGGGTAGTGCACCAGCCACATACACCCAGGCTGGCAGGTTTGAACCCAGCCCCAGCCAGCTAAAACAACAATGACACTGCAACAATGACAACTGCAATAAATAATAGCTGGTTGCTGTGGTGGGTGCCTATAATCCCAGCTACTTGGGAGGCTGAGGCAAGAGAATCACTTGAGACCAAGAGTTTGAGGTTGCTGTGAGCTGTGATGCCACAGCACTCTACCCAGGGCAACGGCTTGAGACTCTGTCTCCAAAAAAGAAAAAAGAATAATAATCTGGAGGAAGAGATATTCTGACTTTCTTTCTCACATAGCATGCTGTGGTCTTCCACATTTTCATCATTTTAATAGTTATTTTTTGCCTCTTCCTTCTTGCCATTCTTTTTCCACTGGGTATATTCACCATTGTGGGGCACTTTCTTCATTAATTAATTTGTTAATTCACAAATGTATTGATGTATAAGTTTGGAGCTAGATTTTGTAAGAATATCTGGCTGGTAAAAATGATTTTTTTTTTTTTTGGGAGACAGAGCCTCAAGCTGTCGCCCTGGGTAGG
The DNA here is from genome assembly GCA_963574575.1 of Galagoides demidoff. Lineage (NCBI taxonomy): Eukaryota > Metazoa > Chordata > Mammalia > Primates > Galagidae > Galagoides > Galagoides demidoff. The sequence goes on along the minus strand of CAUYQV010154940.1, from coordinate 847 downwards.
GTGCGGTAGCATCACAGCTCACAGCAACCTCCAACTCCTGGGCTTAAGCAAGCCTCCTGCCTCCGCCTCCCAAATAGCTGGGACCACAGGCACCTGCCACATTGCCTGGCTATTTTTATTTTTATTTTTTTTGGTTGCAGCCATCATTGTTGCCTGGCGGGCCTGGGCTGGATTCGAACCCACCACCTTAGGTGTATGTGGCTGGCACCTCAGCCACCCGAGCCACAGGTACTGTGCTGGTAAAAATGATTCTTAAGAGAGCCAAGTAATCGTGGGGCAGGGAATTAATTATATGTTTTAAACATTTTCTATTACAAAGAGAAAAGTACTCTCTTTGTTTTTATGGGGGCGGTAGAGGGGAGCACCTTGCTCAAGGTTAATTTGTTCTTTTGGATTACAGAACTGTCATTTAATAAAATTAAATACTCATTTTTGGCTCTTAACTAAATTTGGAAAAAAAAGATACTTTCTTAACGTACTATACTTTAAATAATCATCCAAAATGATACTGGTCAAACTGTAAAATTATTTACCTTTGCAATCAAAGTGTTATTAATTGGAACACCTACCGTCACCATTAGTTAAGTAATAACAGAATGGACTTTCTAGCCAATGAAATAAGATGAGAAATAGAAATAACAGAAAAAGCTGTTAGAAAGGAGGTGACCTTTGTTATGTAGATAATTGAAGTGTATCAACTGAAAACTCTTTTTTTTTTTTTTGAGACGGAGCCTCAAGCTATCCCCCTGGGTAGAGTGCCATGGCATCACAGCTCATAGCAACCTCCAACTCCTGGGCTCAAGAGAGTCTCCTGCCTCCGCCTCCCAAGTAGCTGGGACCACAGGCG
>CAUYQV010154937.1:0-50945 GCA_963574575.1 Galagoides demidoff | reverse complement strand
CACACAATCCAAAACACTTCCATCAAACTGGTTAACATAGCCTTCATGTCATTTTCTTAGTTATTGTGTTAAAACGTTCATATTCTACTCATAGAAAGATTCACTTGTACCCTTGTAAGATAAACCACAGAAGTGAACCCTCTAATCCCCCTCCCTCCACCTATTTCCCCACTCCCCTTTTTCTCCCCCCTCCCCATATTCTTAGGTTGTTATTAGGTTATAGCTATAAACTAGTTTCATAACGGGTGTGTACATTGGATACTTTTTCTTCCATTCTTGTGATACTTTGCTAAGAGGAACATTTTCCAGCTCCATCCATGTAAACATGAAAGTGTAAAGTCTCCATCTTTCTTTATGGCTGCATAGTATTCCATGGTGTACATATACCACAGTTTATTGACCCATTCATGGATCGATGGGCACTTGGGCTTCTTCCATGAGCTGGCAATTATAAGGGAACACTCCTACACTGCTGGTGGGAATGTAAACTAATAGATTCCTGAATGTGATTTCTGATATAGCAGCCATTTGTCTGTGCATGGCATCTTCAGTTGTATGTCCTTTGTGTCATTTCTTTGGGGAGTTGATCTATTTTGGTTATTCATGTTGCCAGAGTTATTTTGTTGGGTCTGTACCATGTTTATTTTCCACTGTTTGGTTATTAGAACTGGTGGGCTGAGATTGAATTATGGTTCCCAAGGTAGTAGAGATAGCTCCTTACTAAAGTGCTAAAATTGTACTTGTGGTTTATCTACTACAGCCTTACAGAGGCACCTTTCAGAGTTTTGGCTGGAGACGCAGGACCTACTTGGTGAGGTAGCGCAAGCTAGCTCTGTCTTGATGTCAGCCAACCTCTACTCTGTTATAAGAAGCCACAGTATTAGGTTTAAATCTTGGCTATGAAAGGATACAAACAGCTGTGGCACCCAGCCCCCACCCTTCAATTATTTTCCACGACAGAACTTCAGAGGTCAACCTCAGAATGTCCCTAAGTGGACAGCCCAAGACATGAGTTCCAATTAAATTGTCTCAGGCAGTGCAAACCTTGCTTAACAGAGAGGGATTCAAAGGTCTCTAACAGTACAATTAGAGCCAGGGATCCACACCCCCACCTGCCAGACACGGTCTACACTGTTGTCCGCTTCTCTGCTCACAGGCCCAGTTGGAGCCAGGGGCCACGCTGCCGCCTGCCAGTCTCAGTCCACTGCCTGGCAAGCCTCTGTTTACAGGCTCTGTTGGAGTCAGGGCACCATGCCCCACCTGCAGGTCTCAGTCCTCACCCGCCCCCCCTGGAGATAGGGGACCATGCCCCTACCCTCAGGTCTTGGTTCACACCCCAGCAAGCCTACGCTCAAGGGTTCTGTTGGAGTCAGGACTACACCCTTGCCCTCAGGTCTCAGTCTACACCTAGCAAACCTCTGTTTGCAGGCCCAGCAGAAGCTGGGGACCAACCCTGCCTGCCAAACTCAGTCCACAGGGATCAGCCACTTTCCTGCTGTGGGTGCCATCAGAGCCAGGGGTTCTGTACCCCTTCCAGACAGACACAGCCTGAACCAAGGGTCAACACCACCACTGACCCACCACCACTGGCCGGGCATAGTCATAATCAGGGGAGTGCTCCTTTTTCCCCCACACCTTTTTTTCCCTGTCAGATTCTGTCCTGATGGTTGGCGGTCCATACTATGCCCAGATCTCTCAGGAAAAGACCAAACATTCTGTGCTCTGCAGGGGGCAGAACTTCTGTGAGGGGGAAGGGTGGACTGGGAGTTTGGACTTGTGGAGGAAAATATCTGTTCAATTTTATGCCTGGTGGGGGGATGTCTAGGTTCATAAGTGGGACCTCCCTGGAGAAAGAGACCTGGTGTTTACTGGCTCTCTCTAGCCAGGTAAAATGAGAGGTCTTTTATTCCCTGCTCGTTGGCAGATAGCCTGCAGCGGGCGTCCTACTTGGGAGGGGTCTCCTGTCCTCTAGTCAATAGGTTTTGTACCTGTAATTTGTTTTTTTGAATGATCTTCCTTGGAGTTACAGCTTGCCAAACTTCTTTCTTGGCTTAGCTCCCCATCTTTGGCTTCACAGAGTCTGATTCTGCAGTTTTTCTTCTTCTTGTCAGGAGCCTCTGTTGAGGGTTTCTGTTGGCCATCTTCCCAGAATTCCTTCCATTCTACTTTCCGTCTCCATGAAATTGACTACTCTAGGTTTCCTCACAAGTGAAGTTATACAGTACTATACTTGCTGTTTTATGACTTCACTATTTTATTTCATATATATCCTCAAGGTTCATCTGCATATCAGAATTTCTTTCCTTTTTAAGACTGAGTAATATTCCATTATATGTATATGTCACATTTTGTCCATCTGTCAATGGCCACTTGTTGATGAATGCTAAGAATATAGATACATAAATATTTAATATTTTAATAAGCCTAAAGTATTTTGTAATATAACACTTCTAAATAGCACTGAATGTTGAAGTCATTGTTTCCTAAGGTGGTTCTTTACTAGTATTTACTTACTTAAATCATACATAGTATATTTTAACATCAGAATTGACTAAACTGGATTCAGACTTTTCATAGTCTGTTTAATCCATAGCTAATTTAAGTGGTATACCCATATTCTGTTATGTTTAGATTTTTTATGAAAATAATTCCTGCCTGTGTCTACTTTACCTTAGGCATTTTTCAACCTCATGTACGACACCTCCTGGTTTTGGCGACCCCTGTAGATATAGTAATTCTTGGACTCAGCTATGCTAATTTGCAAACAGGTATGGCAGTCCACATGTTATGTTCTTTAAAATAAGACTATGTTTACCAATTAATATTATAAATAAAAACTAATTTGGGCGAAATGTTGAATTTTGATGATTCAGATCAATGATTACTATTACCAAATCCTCAGGTGTTTTTTTTCAAAACTTTATAATTTGGATTTTTTTTTGGTGTTTTAATATATAACATGTACATGTGTACACATACATATATAGCAGGTTCTGTTTAACTAGAAATAATCAGATTACTTGTATTGGACTTCTTTTTTACTGTTCTTACATGGTTATTGCAAGAAACATTTTTGCAATAAGCATTTTGTTTAGAATAAATAAAGTACAGTAATTGTGGAAGAGTTAAGAGCGTGGGCCTCTGGAATTTACATGTGTAGGCTTGAATCCTGTCTGTGCCGAGGAAAGTTCAGGAGCCTAAGTTTCCCACCTGTGAACTGGGGGACAGTATTGGCCATAATACACAGGGCTTTCTTCCCGAGGTGCGGTCCTGGCCTGTATTAGACTTCTTATAGTAATTTAAGAATGCATGTTGTAGAAACTTTTGACTATATCAGTAACAATTCTGTAAGTATAAGTTCTGAAGACAATGCAGAGATTATTTTAAACTATAAAAAAGCTAATAAACTGATTTATGTATTTTTTTCTTTTCTTAAAAAAGTAGGTTCTGGAATTCTTAATGATAGTATGTCTGGTGGAATGCAGTTGCTTCCAGATCCTTTATATTCTCTTCCTACTGATAATACTTACCTTTTAACCATAACTTCTACTGATAATGGCAGAATTTTCTTGGCTGGAAAGGATGGCTGTTTATATGAAGTAGCATACCAAGTAAGTCCAACTTTTTTTCTTAATTTTAGGGACAGGGTTTCACTCTGTCATCCAGTCTTGAGTCCAGTGGCACAGTTTTCACTAACTATAATCTTGAAACCCAGGGCTGGAGTGATCTTCATGCCTCAGCCTCCTAAGCAACTGGGGAGTCTGAGATATTTTTGCTTTATCTTGATGGTTTAGGGAAAGATATGCTTTTATTTTTATTTTCTATTAGGTCATTCATATATATACATATACATATATATATATATATTTAGAGACATATTCTTACTTTGTTGCCCTTGGTAGAGTGCTGTGGCATCACAGTTCTTGGGCTTAGGCAATTCTCTTGCTTCAGCCTGCCGAGTAGCTGGGACTATGGGTGACCTCTGCAACACTTGGCTATCTTTTTGTTGCAGTTTGGCCTGGGCTGGGTTCAAACCCAGTACCCTTGGTATATGGGGGTGGTGCCCTACTCACTGAGCCACAAGTGCTGCCCAACATTAGTATATTTTTATGGAAAATATTCAAGCATATGGTTGACACAGCCATGACTATATAATGGCTACAAAACATAGTTTTCGCCTCAGAGGTAAAAGACTATTATGTCCTGTGTGTCTTTATAGAACATGATATACACATTGAGAGATGCGTATATAAATATCTGTACATAATATATTTTATGTTTGTGTATATACAAATACATAATATACTTTTGCAAATTGTGTTTTTACCTGGATTATTGATTGTTTTATTTCACAATTGCCTTTTTACTTTACAATGTATCTTGAAAGTCTTTGTCAGTATTTTGTTGATATTTTTAATTACAGATTAAACTTAGTAGTTAATTTTGAATAGTAAGTATTGCTTTATTTGTAATCACTAGATTTTATGAAGTTTTGAAGATTTTTATTGATCTGGGTGTATAGTAGTTATGAGGGAATCACACACCTTTACAAGTTATTTTTTATTTTTTTATTTTTTTAAGGCAGAAGCAGGTTGGTTTAGCCAAAGATGTAGAAAAATAAACCACTCAAAGAGCGCACTTTCTTTCCTTGTTCCTTCCTTGCTACAATTCACATTCTCAGAAGATGGTAAGTAGAAAACAATAAATTAAGCAAATTTTTAGCATTTTGTTGCTTCAACATTTTCTTCAGAAATTCTCATTTTTAATTGAAATAGTTTGTCATATGAAGTGGCATATGTTACAGGGTATTTTAAAAGGTGAGGGGATTATAAAACTGGGAAAGTATGGGTTTTATTCTTGAGTTGCTTATCCTAGAACACACATGTTTTGGAACATGTATCCAAAACAGCTCTATATACTTAAACCAAAATGTGTGTGTGTGTATATTTATAAAAAAGATGAGTATTTAGACATCTAATACGTGTTTTGCCTGGTCTGGAACAGAATCTCAGTATAAAATGTATATCTCAGTTTTTCATGAACTAAGATTTAGGTGAAATAATTTTAAAATACTTAGGCAAGATAAGACAAATACACTTAAATGTTTGTCTCACTGAATTTATAAATCTTTTCTTATACAATAAATGATAAACTAAATTGGAAGTTTCATGAAGGATCAGGTATAATTATTCTATGTGTTTCTAGTATATAATAAATATCATTTGGGCGGCACCTGTGGCTAAGTGAGTAGGGCGCCAGGCCCATATACCAAAGGTGGCAGGTTCAAGCCAAACTGTAACAAAAAATAGCCGGGCATTGTGGGTGCCTGTGGTCCCAGCTACTCAGGAGACTGAGGCAAGATAATTGCATAAGCCCAAGAGCTGGAGGTTGCTGTGAGCTGTGATGCCATGGCTACTGAGGAAGACAAAATGAAACTTTGTAATAAATAAATAAATAAATATCATTAATGAAGAAATAGCCCAGAGCTTGGTTTCGGTTTGGCTTAAAATTCATTTAGCAACCAGAATAACATGTTTGTGATGTTATTAACCCAGAAACAGTATTTAGGATCTGTGTTTTCATGTTTTGTCTGACCTAAATGGTCTGATCCTTATATAGGAATTCTAAGACTTGACTACAAAGTGAGAGGGAGGAAAGCCTCTGAGTTCAAAATTCTAATTCGTCGATTTTAATTTGTTTTAATTGGCTTCTGTGTTCAATTTGTTAATCCTTGTTTTGTTTTGTTTTTTGCCTTACTTTTAGATCCTATTGTTCAGATTGCAGTTGATAATTCTAGATATATTTTATATACACGATCTGAGAAAGGAGTGATACAGGTAAGTATTAATTTTATGGTACCATGTAAAGATTTTTTTTAAATCCTTATTTTTAAGGAATAAGATTCAGAAACTTATTCTGTGACCCACGTACTCTTAAACAAAAACCATTCCAGCTCGGCGCCTGCGGCTCAATTGGCTAGGGCGCCAGCCACGTACACCTAGGGTGGCGGGTTCGAGTCCCCAGCCCGGGCCCGCCAAACAATAATGATGGCTGCAACCAGGAAATGGCCGGGCGTTGTGGCGGGCGCCTGTGGTCCCAGCTACTTGGGAGGCAGAGGCAGGAGACTCGCTTGAGCCCAGGAGTTGGAGGTTGCTATGAGCTGTGATGCCACGGCACTCTACCCAAAGGGGGATAGCTTGAGGCTCTGTCTCAAAAAAAAAAAAAAAATGTCTGTAAAGATCTGGGCACCCCACAAATGCCCAGTAAATATTCTGTAAAGAGAATTTAAAAAGACAGAGATCATGAACTATGATGAGAGCACAGATGCAGAACAGAGGAAAACTTAAACCAGCATCTAAGAGAAACTAGCAGAAACTGATGTAATTGAGTAGCAAAAAACGGCTCTGCCTTGAGTGAAAGTGGAAATGATTCTGTCTAGAGAATTGCTCCATTTATTCAAAGAAACGCTCTCCCGTCAGTAACTCTAACAGGAGCATGTTGTTAAGGTCTTTTTCAGTGATTCTGAACAGTATAATGGACAACGTTTTCAAAAGTGGTGTCAAAAGTTTCAAAATGGTCGTGTCCATTTCTAATAGCAAATCTTGTTAGAGTTAAAGCTCCATAGGGAGCCATTCTTTCCTTCAGAGGGTACAAGCACAAATTTTAAAATAATCACACAGAAATATTCTCTGTAGAGCTTGTGTGCTGCCCACTTACACTCCTGAGGGTCTCTGCAGAGGACACCAGCTGGGTTCCCAGCTCCACCCTAGGAGGCAATGACAACTCCTTGGCCTGGGAACCAGTGAACTGCCTGCTACTTCTCCTTCCCTGGAGAGAGAGGTTTGCCACCCCTACTCATCCAGGTGGCCCTAAGAGGAGCATTTTAGTGGGCTGGTCAGCTCTATGCTCCAGGGAACAAGCAGAATGCGCTGTCAGACCCTGATAACTCCCTGAGAAGGTGGCTCCTCCCATGGGGGGGCAGGCCTAGGTGGCCTGAGGTGGTCCACTCCAACTCAACATACATGTATCCTGAAAACATTGTCTGGTATATCGTATCTTGTGTCTCTTATAATTGCAGAAGTCAAACATGACCTGAGTATTACAATTTTAATAGAGTTTTTTTCTTTCTTAAAATGTGCATATGTGTTTTGGCATGCTCTGTGTATTACAGTATCTACTCACCCATCTATCTCTCCTTCCTTCCTCCCTCCCTTCTATCCACTCACCCTTCCATCCTTCCTCATTTCCTTTCATTCACTCACCCATCCATTCATCCTTCCACCAATGCATGCACCTTTGTTCCTTTTAGCCAGCCTTCTTTTCTTTCACCTGTCCGTCCTATCCATCCACCTATCTTTTCTTCCATCTCCCTATCCTCCTTTCCTTCCTTCCATTCATTCTATTCATTCTATTCAGTCTATTCATTCTTCCATCTGTCCATCTATCCTTCCTTCTGTCCATCAATCCTCTCTTTCATCCATTTACCTGTGCTTTTCCCTCTTCTTTCCATCCATCCTTCCATCCTTCCTTCTTGTTCCCTTTCATCTCCACCCCTCCATCTCACCATATACACTGTGTTCACAGATGTGATGCAGGTAGGGAAAGAAGGTTGGGCAGAACATGGGGCAGGGGTCTGGGAGTTTTGTGATTCTGATGATTCTGTGCCTACTAGCCAGTTGGCTTTAGGCAGGTCCATTAATAAAGCTGGGGCACAGGCTATCTAGGAAGTGAGGGCATTGGACTAAAATTCTCAAAGGATCTATATTTCTGGAGGTCTATGGATTTATAATACATGGCCCCTGCCATTAAAAAGTTTGCAACATAGTTAGAGACACAAGATAAATAAATTTATATATATAATAGAAGATAGAGACTACAGCATCTCACTGAAGACTGAAATTCAAAGCAGAGTCCTCATTGGCACGGCATCTGTTTTCCTCCAAGTTTCTGGAGTACATTTAGGGGTGAAGGCACCTGTCCCTACGGAGCAGCCACAGAAAAATGTATGATGTGAGCAGTTTTTACAGTGTTATAAGTTTGTGTTATTGACAAGTATCCAGAATCTGGAAAAAGATTGAAGGGATGAGGGCAAGTATTCCAAAGTCACACAGAAGCTTTGCTTCCCTGGACCACCCAAGGATTATATGTGTTTCTGGGTAAGGACCTTTGTTTGACTTTGCCTTTTACTATTAATTAAGGCTCAGGTTCCCTGAAATCTGTGTTAGATTGTAGATGTTTGTTCAACAGAGAGGCAAATCATTTCCGTCCAGTGAAAAGAGAACATGCCCTACCGGACATTAAACAGATTTGTCAAAAACATTGAAAAATCTACTTTAGCATGCCTTTCCCAGTGGACTACGTAAATCCCAGTAGTTCAAATGACAATTGACCCAGTGTTACTGACTCCCTGACTCTCTTTAAATTGATGAGGTAGATAAAATCAAGAGCTTGAGTTAGAAGGAAACCAAAATATTCTTCTCTAAGATACTGTGAATTTTAAAGCTAAAAGATTAAAACACAGGAGCACACTTTGCCCTCCTCTCTGCCTTTACCAGCCCCAAAACAGAGCTCAGAGGCATCAGCGCCAGCACACCCAGAGCAGACATTTCCCTTTCCACACATTTACTTTCCCACATCTTCCCACCTTTGGGAGCCTGAAGATGGTCTCTTCATTGTCTTGACATTATGTAGGATTTATGACTCTTTATTAAAATGCCACTTAAGCAAGGCTGCATAGTGCCTGCCTTCAGAGAGATTCTTGACTCCTGTTTTCAGGGGAATGTCTCAACTAAGAATCTAAACAGGAGAAGAAAAGAAACTTTGTTTTCTCTCTACCCATTAAATGTTTGTTGACCGTGGTTTTAATTTCCTTCAAATTTTCTCTTAGGTAGTGCTGATCTAGCTCTTTCATCTACCAATCTCCTCTGGACAGAAGGCCCAGTGGAGGGAAGGGATGGACCCTATAAAGGAGCCTGGCCTGCCCAGGTTGTGCCCACAGCTGCCTGGTAGCCAAGGCTCTAAGAAATAAGCTACTCCTGTCAGACTAGCTCCAGAGCTCAAAAGGGCCTTGCTGGTGTGGAGACGCAGGGGAAGGTGGCTCAGACGCAACATGGTCAGCCTCTTGGAAGCTTGGTTTACCTCTGGAAATTAATCAGGGACCTGGGACCTGAGGAGTCTGGGATGAGCTGCACTACTTCCTTATTCCCATCCTGGGCAACCCCACTATGATAATGTGCTAGAAATACATACAGGTTGCCTATCCTTTATCTGAAATGCCTGGGGCCAGAAGTGTTTCAGATTTTGGATGTTTTTGGATTTTTTAAACATTTGCATTAAATAGCATGCCTAATCTAAAAATCCAAAATCTGATGTGTTCCAATGAGCATTTCCCGTAAGTGTTATGTTGACACTCAAGAATTTTAGAATTTCGGAGCATTTTGGACGTTGGATTAGATACACCCACCTCGTATACACATTTACCCCTATTTTCTGGAGCATAGCTCCTGAGTCCTTTGGAATCTCCAATCTCCAAATCTATGTGTCTTTCCTCTCCTTCCTCTCCTTCCCTGCCTTCCCTCCCTACCTTCTTTCTTTCTTTATTATTTTGTACAGAGGAGTCTCACTATGTTGCCCAAGCTGGAGAGGTGCCATGGCTATTCACAGGTGCAGTCATAGTTCACTACAGCCTCCAACTTTTGGGCTTGAGTGATCCTCATGACTGAGCTCCCCAGTAGTTGGGACTACAGGCTGCCATGCACCTGCATTGGGTCTTTTTGTATGCTAGTGAGATTGTTACCGGAATTTCTCTCTTCAGTAGGTCCTTGGTCTCAGGGATTCAAGGAATGAACCCATAGACCATGGATCAGTGATAAGGTACGATTTTATTAGAAAGGAATACAGAAGGACTAAAAAGCACCAGAGCTTCTGGCAGAGGGGAAGACCCAAGTGGGGAGTCTCTACATGGACTCTTTATCTAGGGGTATTAGGTCTTGGGAATTACACTTAGCCAGCACCTGGCAAATAGAAAAATGTTTTCAATGTTAATGAGTGTTATCAACAAATGAATGAATGCAGCCCTTCCAGCTCAGGGCAAAAGGACAGAACATTCCCTTTATGAAATTGCCCAGCCCTGGGAAAACTAGGGTTCTCTGTCCAGCCTCAAATGGGGGAACTCTACCAAGATGACTGGATACCTTCCAGCTGGGACTCCTGAATACCTTCAGGATTTGGACGGTTGCCAGGGTCACCAATCATGTGGTTAGAGGGGTTGACCTGATCACCAATGGGCAATGATGCTTATGCAATGAAACCTACCCCAGTGGATGGGGTACCAAAACCTTCTGGGTTGGTGAACACCAGCAGGTGCAGGGAGGGAGATACAGTCTGGAAGAGCATGGAAGTTTCAAGCCTCTTCCTCCAGACCGTGCCCTCTTCCACCTGGCCATTCTTGAGTTGTATCCTTTTTAATAAATCAGCAATGTAGTATAAATTGTTTTCCTGAACTCTGTGAGCCACTGTAGGAAATGAATAAACCCAAAAAGTAGGTCATGGGAACCTTCACCTTTGCAACAAAGTTGGGCAGAAGCTGTGAGCAATCTGGAGACCTGGTTGGCATCTGAAGCTAGGGCCAAGGTGGGGTCTGCTCTAACTTCAGGTGGTGTCAAACCAAACTGAATTATAGGACACCCAATTGGAGAGCTAGTCAGTGTGGGAAAAACCCAGACATCTGGTCACTCAAGAGTTTTATGTTGACTGTGGTGTCAGGCGTGCTCTAGAAGCATGGAGAGTGTGATCAGAGTAGGAGAAAGGAGTTTTGTCTTCCTGTGACCTGCCCATTCTGCAAACTCCTAGGGCTTGCAGATCAAGGGACAGGACACCCTTTCCTGGCACATTCCTGTCTATCCCTGGTTCTGAGGTGTTGGGAAGGCCTATCCCTGCAGGGCATTTTGCATTTATTTGATTTATCCCTTCATGAAGTCTAACCCAGGGTCCAAAGCCCTGGATGATGCAATAAAAGCAGTCCTCATCTCTACTAAATAACGTATCATAAATGATTCTGCTGGAAAGTAACTGAGAAAAGGGAAATAACTCAGAGTAGCCTTCGCAACATGAGCTATGCAGAATTTAGTGGGCCCAGAGAGACGTGGGACTTTGCTGGCATAAAGTTCTTTGGAGATGGAGTCACTGATATCGAGAGTGTTATATGAGACAAGGCTCTTACACCCCCTCAGATAGCTCCAGAGCTCAAAAGGTGCTTGAAACCGGGCGGAAGGTACCTCAGAATTAACATAGATTTAGCATGCTCAGCCGCTCAGAAGTTTGACTTAGCACTAGAATCTGGAGCCTACAGGATCCAGGCTCATCAGGTTGGCTGGGAAGAGCTGGCCACTTCCTTGCCCCCCAGCCTGAGTAGCCCCCACGCTGCATTGTGAGACCAGAGTGATATATAGATTGAGCATTCTTTATTTGAAATGCCTGGGACAAGAAGTGTTCCTGATTTCTGATGTTTTTGGATTTTTGAATATATTATACTTAGTTGTTGAGTGTTCTTAATCTGAAAATCCAAAATCCTGCATGGTCCAATGAGCATTTCCTCAGTCACCCCCCAATTCCCCCATGCCTGGGGCAATTGTTTAATTTTATTCCTGACTCATTTCATCACCACTGTCTTCATGTCCCTGGGATTTTCCATAAAAGAACAACAAGCAGTCAACCAACAGCTTATGTTATTTTAATGTAAGTTCTTAGGAAACAGCTTAGAAACTGGGCTGGTTTCTTAGGAACCTTAGAAGGTCAGTTACTCTGGGTTAAGATCTCAGCTGTGGAGAAATATCAGCGACTAAGTCACCCCTCCCCTCACTGGTGTCAGTTGGGAAAGGAAAACCACACCTTCCCTCAGCCACACCCCCAGGGTATCACTTTAGATAGTTCTCCGGTGATTGGCCCAGTTCAAGAGATCTAAATCAAGTGTCCCAGTCAACACTAGTCTCTAGTGAGAGAGTTTAAGAGGTCTCTGGCAACTGTACAGCAGGGGTCTTCTGGCAGCTCAGGTATGACTCGCTCCAGTGTTCTGTGGGGTCAGAAGGACCTACCTAGCAAATAAATTATTCTAGGCAGGTTGATGCCTCCTTACCCACCTTGTACCTTTGTCACACCCAATCACTGGAAACCTCACAGGACTGTGACCCAGTTTCCCAATAAGCAAATATGACAGGGCTTTGTGTCTGCCAGAATCAAAGTAGAGACAATGCCAGCTCCCCTCGGTTTCTGCTCTTTGTCCCCAGCCAGCAAAGGGACCTGAGGCCTGACTGTCTCAGGCACTCAGTGACGGCTGAGGAATGTTCCACCTGAAGACAATTTAGGCCTGGGAAAATCCAGAGAGCATCAAAGAGTCTCCCTCAACCACCAGTTAATTTGCCCAAGTCAAGTGATCCACACCTGTTGACCCAATCAGTACCCACTCTTTAGTTGGAAAGTTCACAATGTCTCTAGCAACTAGAGCAGTCTAGCAGTCTACTGGTATTTCAAGTGTGGCTTGCTCTGATGCTCTGAGGAGTCAGAAAGGCCTGTTCAATAGATGATTTGGGGTAAGGAGGCTGATGTCTTTTTCCCCTCCTCACTCACCCTTGGCCACCAGACTCTGGTAACCTCAGTATCTGGTAACCCCACTACCAGTCTCTGTTAACCCAGACTATGTAACCCAGTCCTGTCCAATAGGCGAGCGTGCTGGGGTTTTGTGCCTGCCAGAGTCCAGGTAAAGTCAATGCCTCCTCCACTCAGTGACCAGTCTTTGTCGCCAGCCAGTAGAGATAGTTGAAGCCTATTTGCCTCAGGCACTCAATGGGAGCTGAAGAATATTCCACCTGGGCTCAATGCAAACCTGGAATTTGTTTCTTGAAGTTGTGGTTTGCCTCAGTGGGGAAGACATGCGTTTATCTATCTCTTTGCTCAGCTCGGCTCCCCACCTTCAGCTTTGTTGGGTTCTTCTGGCAGTTGTCTCTCCCCCTGAACTGGAGTTTATGTTGAAAACTAGCTCCAGTCAGTTCTTGTCCCCTATTCCTCCATATTCTTATTGAATGTGAAAATTAGAGTTAAGGAATATAGCCAACCCGAGGATTTAGCAAAGTACAAAACACATTGAAACCAAGTGAACAAATAAACAGACTAAAATGCTACCAGACACACAAGCACACCGATGCCCAGACACTCAGAAACAAGTAAACAAACAGACAGAAAAGAAAACAAAACAAAAGACAAACAAACAAACAAAAAATAGTAATAATAAAAAACAACCACAAAAATGGTGGTCATAAAATGATAGAAAAAACAAAAAGCAAAACAAATAAAAAAGAAAGAAAATTTTTAAAAAAGGAAAAAAGGAAGGAAAAGGAGGGCACCACTAAGGAAAAGACTGTTCTTTTGAATATATACAAACAACCCCCTTTATGAATGTGGTGGGGTTCCAGTTTAATGAGAATATAATTATGCTGCAATATACTGTCTAGACAGCAGGTGGCACTGTGAGTGGTTCCCAGGCCAAAACAAAGAAAAAAAGAAAGGGGGTCTTTGCTGGCAGGTTGTACAGATTCTCCCTACAACAGTTCCTGCAAAGTGTAGGGCATCCTGGACCAGCTTCAGATGCCAGATGGCTGGCTGCAGGTGAGATTGAGCTCTCCCCGCTTCTGGGGGAGGTGTTATGGAGACGCCATTTTTGGAGTTTTACATTACATCTGGTTCCTGGCTGGCTGCCCACTTTTATCTGTCCTCTAAACTCGGCACATGAGTCCACACTTCACCAGTTTTTCTACTCAATTCCTAGTTTCCCCTCAAACAGGAAATTGTTATGGTCCATGGGAAAAGGGCTGGGTGCTTTTTGCACCTGCCATTTTCAGTCCATTTCTGCGGGGGTAGAGACTGGTCACCTCTGCTTCCGCGCAACACACACAGAAGAGTTTTTGGTGTTTGTAGGAAGGAAACCAATTTCCCCTGTGGGTTGCCGCATCAGTGCAGCTCCACACAGACTTCCAAAATTATAGGATGGATCGGTTCCTAAGTGGAATCCCTTTCCCTCAAGTTTCTGTCCGATTGCCTGGATCCCTGATGCTCCAAACTGGGTCCAAATGGCTCCCCTTTCTGGCTGCCAAATTCCACTCAGGAATCCACGCCTCACCACACTCTCCGCAAAACACCCAAACTCCCCACGAATTGGGCACAGAAGTCCTTTGTGGGGGTGGGATTAGTTTCTGCCTCTCAGAGCTCCAGGCGCAGACCTGGCACCTCAAGTCACAGCTGCCGCAGGTCCCAACTGGTGCCGTTTCAGCTGCTGCCTTGAGTTTTTTCTGGCAGACACTGTAGTTCTGGGCTACACTTTCAATCCAACAACTTACCTCCTTGCTTCAAGTCCGTGCCAGCACTTCATGCAGGAAAAGATCTAACCCCCCCACTCTCACCTGAAACCACCAGGAGAGTTGACCCAAGGATGCATACACTCCGCCATCTTGCTCCGCCTCCCGGGCGCTAGACTTTTTGCCGCCACTATAAAATATAAATAATACGAGTACTCTCTGCTAAATTCATGAAATAAATAAATACTTAGCTAAATTATCTGAATAGCTGATTTGTTGACATCACTTGTTTAACTAGCACTAACACACAGTACCTTGTGTATCTATCGTCTGAGAGACAGTTACAAAACGTTTTCATTGTTGCCAATGCCAAAAAAAGCCATTGTTCATTAGGTCCAAACAATGGTGGTTGAATTCTAACAACTGATCAACAATGTGAACCTCGATAGTCAGTTCTCAACAATTATTTGTTATTATTAAAGTTTAACATTATAAAATTAAAATAAAATAAAACTCATATCCTGGCAAAATAGCCACATGGCAGTGTTGGGACCAGAATTGCTGCTGAGAGACCACTACACACATGTAAAGACAAAAAGTGCTTTATTTTGCAAGCATTTGCCTGGGCCACTCTTCCCTTAAGCGTAGCTGGAGGAAGGGCGACCCTCTAGTGAAGCGAGCTGAGGTTTTTAAAGCACATAGAGGAATTTCATCCGGTGTTTTGTTGGGCTGGGCTGCTATTGGCTGAGCTGTTTATGGTTAGGGACCCTCTAGAGTGGAGGGGGGGATACTTGTTTGTTCCAGACAGTTTGGCTCCTTCTGAGCTAATTGTCCTTGCCTAGAAGCAAGGGAGGGAGCCAGTCTCCTCCTGATACTGATTCCACCTGGGTGACATTGCCCAGGAGGGGAGTAGGGAGTTTACATTAGCCTTTTCATTTCCAAATGAAGTTACATTAACCTCTTCATTCCCAAATGGAGTTACATTAACCTTTTCAGCAGCCAAAACCCACATATTCCCTTCCTATTCTCCCTAGGTTCCCTAGCTTGTCCTGCATTCTTTCCAAAACTTAGGACTTTATTAAAATGCCGCGGGATGTGGGACAAATTGTTAAAAATTGGGACTGTCCTGCCAAAAGTGGGACATGTGGGGTGTCTGGTCACCTTATTCTAGAGATTTCCGAGGCTCCCTGGCTGCCTGAGTGGGGGTGGGCCCCATTTCACCTGTGCTGCTTGTAGGGCCCACTCCTCTGCAGGGACGCTGGAATGCTAGGAGTGGCTCCTCCTTTCTTTGTACTTGTAAAATAGTAACAGCTACAATCTATTGAGTTACTTCTATGTGTGTCATATGCTGTGAGATTTCATGTGTTACTCATTCTCTGGTACCCCCTATGACTTGAAAAAATAAAGTCAGACTCCCACTTAGATGTAATTAATTGGAAATTTATTTTACCTGCCACAGGGACTGCTGCACGGGGTGCCAGCAGCAGCCAAGTAGCAGTGTGGGTTGCCTTTTATGGGTTTTGTGCAAGCATATTACAGAAGCTAAACGTGGCTGATTAAGGGGGGGGTTACAGCTAGGGTAGTCATGGATACAGCAATGGTTACTGTAATGCAACAATGATTAATACAGCTTTGGTTGACAATGCATACATCTCATATCATAATGGTTACGGTTATACAACAGTAATTAATCAAGTCTCAGTAAGTTTTCCACCATTGTTCATCTACTGAGAACTTGGGGGTTTTGTGAAACTTGGGACTTTTCTTCCTTGTTCTGAAGCTTGTTCTTGGCAACCCTAGCGGGAAGGAGCCTGGGAACGTGGCTGGGAAGCAGGTTCTCAGCCACCCTGGGGGAAAGAGGGACTTGCCTTGTTCCAGGAGTCGATTCTGAAGAGGAGGGAAATGGGGTGGTGGGAAGCTGGTCACAACAATTCAATCCCCCAAACCCTCTGAGGAGTGTGTTACTATCACACCCCATTTAAAGGGGAAAAAGCCAAAGCCTGGACAGGCCAGGGACCTTGGCTGTGTGACGAGCTAGGAGAGGGAAGAGCAGGGATTGGAACCTCGTGCAGCCAGGCCCCAAGCCCATTTCCCTCCATCACAAACTGTCCATGGATATCCTTCTCACTGCCTGCATCCTTGTGTCTAAAACAGGATAGTTGGTGTGCAATGGATGGGCTCCCCATGGCTAAGCTTGGCCTGGCTGAGAGGTACAGGGAACGTGGGCTCTAGGGAAACATTGTAAACCATTTTATTTATGTGGTGACACCTCTCACAGGCAGGGTGGGGCCAGCGGGCCCTGTTCTAGCCCTGATCCTGGTGGCACCTCCTGCTTCTTCCCTGAACTCGGGGGATAAAGAAAAGCATGTGGCTTATGCCTGTGATTCTAACCCACTGGGAGGTTGAGGTGGGATGAGTTCAAGGTCAGCCTGAGCAAGAGCAAGACCCACCTCTACTAAAAATATAAAAACTAGCCATTTATAGTGGCAGGCACCTATAGTCCCAGCTACTTGGGAGACTGAAGCAGGAAAGTTGCTTGAACCCAGGAGTTTGAAGTTGCTGTGAGCTAGACACCATGGCACTCTACCCAGGGTGACAGAGTGCGATTCTGGAAAAAAAAAAAAAATTTAAAAAGAGAGGTGAGTGGTATTAACTGAATAGCAGTGAAAGTGCTGGGGACAGGCAGGGAGCATGAGTCAGACAGACCAGGCTTCTGCTACCCAGGTACCTGTGGTCAAGCTCCATGAGAAGGAACGTACCCTCTGAGCCTTGTTTTCTCCATCTTCTAGCCAGGATGACAACTGTCCACCTCCCAGTCAGGTCACAGGGTTTGATGCAAGTCCCCTGGCACAGGGCCTGGCTCCCGGCAACCACTGCTTCTTCCCCTTCCTTCTCTCTAAAGCAGTGGTTCTCAACCTTCATAATGTCGTGACCCTTTGATATAGTTCCTCATGTTGTGGTGACTCCCAAACATAAAATTATTTTTGTTGCTACTTTATAACTGTCATTTTGCTACTGTTATCAATTGTAATATAAATATCTGATATTAGGTGACCCCTAAAGTGGGTCACAATCCGCAGGTTGAGAATCACTGCTCTAAAGGGTTTCAGGGGACCCTGGCCATGCCTGCCCCAAACAGAGAAAAGCAGCATCTCATCTCCTGTGGTCCAGGCCAGGAAGGGGGAAGAAGAGTCCACGACGCATGGTCTTGAAGAGGCTGGTTCAGGGGCCAGCAGAAGCATTCTCAGTTTCACTTGGCACATCAGCTTCCACCAAGCACCAGAGCCCTGTAAATAGCAACAAGGGTGATATTGCAGAGGCTTCTGCCTTGGAAACCTCTCTGCAAAGGACACAGGAAAGTATATTTGTATTCTAGGCAGGAATAGAAGTCATTGAAAATAAAGATTTTATGTATTTGTACATATCTATCTATTTATCCACAAATAAAATTTATATCCACTTTCCAGGGGTCCAATTGCACCAGCTCAGCCTGCATCTGGTCTGCACATGGTGATTAGCAGCGTCTGGGCTCTGGCTGTGGCCTCTCTGAATATCACCCTTATCAGTCCCAGGCCTTTTAAGCAGAGCAACATCTCCCTACTACAGAATTATGTCCTGCACATTAGCATGCCTGCTAAGAAAGTCTGATGGCTGGCAATTCACACTGCTCTGAAGTGTTTCATGGAAATTAGATATTGGAAGAACAAAATGGCAGGGGGGCAGAGGCTGTGGAAGGTGGGGATCCCTCTTTGTCATTCATTTGCCCAGTAATTAATTTCTTACCCAGCTCAGTTTGAAGGGAAAGATTGTGTTCACTGTCATCCACCTGTTCCCAAGGAGTATTTTGATTGCTTTTGAACAGGAGACTTGGTATTCAGCAAGGAGTTTTAATCTCATCCCAAGAGCCGGCATCTGAGACCAAGGAGCCGTGTTATACTGAGTGATCTTCACCAAACAAAAACAAGCGGCCTCAGTGACTTTCACATGGAGACCTCAGGTGACTACAGCCCTCCCGTGAAGGGACTCCCGGCCCTGTCTCACTCCTCTCCGTGGAAGGCAAGGAAGATGTTTGGGGGTCTCTGGCTAATACCAGATCCCCGCTTGCCCCCAGTGCTTTGTACCAAAGGGGTCACAAATGTCTAGAGTATGTCTCGGTAGGAACCTGGCCAAAATTAATCAGGAAAGCCCACAAATCCTTTCTGTGGCAAATTTGATTATCTGTAGAAAATTCAGAGTGTTTGAAACCACCAAGTGAAATCTCACCCATAGGCTCGTTTTTGACTGTTATTTTTTATTTAGACAGAGGAATTACAGCTTGATAGCTTTCAGAAAATTATATTTAAGCCTTATTTAGATTCAATCTGATTCAATTTAATGAAATGTGAATACTGTTCTAGATTTATAGAGAGAATAAGAATAGATTTAAGCCAAGAAGGAAGGCATCTAATGTTTTTTGATACTCAGTAGATGTAATACCAGGCTCTTTTGCTGTTTTTCCTCACCCATAATGGAGGGAAAAAGCATAGTTTCCCTGGAAAGCATGGACTGTGATTTGGGAGAGCCACACATCCTGCTCTTCAGTTATTTATCCTACACACACCTGTTGGGCCAGGCATTGTGCCAGCCTTGAGGTGTCAGTTGCAAGCAGACCACGTCCTTCCTCCTGAAGGTTACAGTCTAGTGGAGAAGCTGATGTTAACCAAGCCATCACAGAAGGTATAACCTACACCAGCGACAGGCCATGAAGGGGCACTTTGTCCTCACCTGGGAGGGTGGAGAAAGCTTCCTCTACAGAAATTGGAAGGATGAATGGTGTGAAGTGGAAGAAAGAGGCTGGGGAAGCTCTGTCCAACCCAGAGGATGTGGAAAAGCATGGAGCCCTGGAAAGTGAGTGTGGCCAAAAGGCCAAGATAGTGAAGCCAGAGAGGGATGGGTACAGGCAGATGAGACTCAACTAGCAGGGTTTTGATTAGGCCAAGTGGGTAATTTAATTCTGACTTTGGGCCTCTTATAATCTGGAGCCCACACTTCCCAGGCTTGAGCCCTGACTCTGCCACACACTTGGGCATGTCCTTTTAGCCCCATGGGCCTGTATGTCCTCATCTGTAAAATGGGAGTGATAATACGACCTCTTCAGAGGGTTATTGTGAGGATTAAACAAGCTAATATAAGGAAATGACCTAAGACAGTCCTGGGACATATTGCAAACAACTGTTTTATTTTGTTATAATCTTTAATACAAGTAGCTCTAACCAGATCATTCCCCAGTGCTTTTCAGATTTGGTGTTCTGGGTTTCCAAGAATCTTTTTTGATGTATTTGTAATAGTTTAGTCTTGAACAACATGGGTTTGCACTGCACAGGTCCACTTACAGGAGAAATTCCTTCTGCCTCTGCCACCCCTGGGACAGCAAGACCAATCTCTCCCCCTTCCTCCTCTTCCTTAGCCTACTCAAGGGAAGATGAGAGGGACAGAGATCTTATAATTATTCACTTCCTTTATAATAGGAAATATATTTTCTTCTTCCTTATGATGTTCTTGATAATGTTTTTTCTCTAGCTTGCTTTATTATGAGAATATGGTATATAACACATATAACATACACATATGCTTAATCAATTATGGTAACAAGAATCTGCTCAATGGTACATTAGTAGTTAAGCTTTTGGAGAGTCAAAAGTTGTACAAAGATTTTCAACTACACAGGGGCAGGGGCTTGGCACTCCTAATCTCCACATTGCTCAAGGGCCAACTGTAACCCTGAAGAAATATAAAGAGAGATGATTTCACTCATGGAGTACAGGACGAGATGAAGAGACCCAGAGAGAATGTGGGGGGAGCAAAGGAAGCCCCTCTGGGTAACCAGCACTGATGGAGTAAAGCAGAAAGAAGCCAGTGACATCAGTGAAAAAGAATTGACAAAATGTTATTCAGATGCTTGTAACTCCTAATTGAGAAGAAAGTAGAGGGCTCTTAGAAGGAGGGCAGACACTAGTGATAACTCTTGCAGAGGCTGGGGTTGTGGAGCTGGGGCTGTGGCTCTGGGGCTGTGCAGCCCACTGGGCCTTTCCAACAGCTTCCTAAACTAGAAAGAGATGACCCTCCTCAGGAACCTCAAGTTCTGCTTGTAGGAAATCCAGTTCAGTGATGTAACTGGAACTGGGCTCACTGGACACTGTTGCAGTAAATTTTCTCCTCTGCAATGGCACTGATGTGAGTGCAACCCCTCACTTGGCCTTGGAACTAACAGTCAAGGGCAACCATCCCACAGACAACCTCTGAGCAAACAGCTTTGGAGCACCCCCAATTCTGGGACATCATGGTAAGAAGGGAGACAATGAAGGAGATGTGAATTCATCAAAAACCCAAGCAAAAAAGCAGCTGAATGGTGGTTTGAGGCAGAAGGCAGACTAGGGGTGTGAACATTAAAAGCACATTTGAAGGCTAAACCACAGGAACCTGTGGAAAGGCAGAGAACAAGAGGAGAGAGTCAGAGAGGGATATTCCAAGTGAGGGTGAAAGCCCACAAGGAGCCCTGGCTGTGGGGCTTTCCCACCTGGGTAGCCAGCCCCAAGGCAGCAGTTCAGGGCAGGTGGGGTGTTCTCAAGCACGTGCTTGTCATGTGATTTCACTACATCTGCCTGGACATGGGACGCCAAGGACCTGACTGGGAAATGGAAAAGAGCTGTGGGCAAGCAAGTGGAAAAGGGAGGCAGAGAGGACATGGCCCTGTATACTGCCCTTCAGTAAGCACTCGGGAGCCTGTTTTTGAAAGTGAGATCCTGAATCATATGCAGGAACGTCTTTTGAAATCCCAGGGAAGATTCAGATTGATCTCTCCTGGAATTTAGTGAAGGTAGAAGCTCCCCCATCTTCCTGGGTCATTCTCCAGCAACCTTAAATTAAGGACTCACTGATTGGGTGAGGCAGGACCCTGTGTGGTGGAGGCACAGAGGCCCTGGCCCCTGATCAAGAAAACAGTGATAGACACAAAAGGGAACAAGTAACTTCGTGTGCTATAACCACCTGGCAGTGGTTCAGGGAAGGTGCTGTTTGCACAAAGTGCGAAGCCTGGGTGACAGTGAGCATATGGAGAGGGGAGGAGGACAGCAGTAGGGCAGGGGCCCACAGGGCCAGTGGAGGGAGAGATACAAGCTTGCCTTTAAGACCCAGGAGGAACTCAGGGAGCAGAAAGAAGTGTAAACAAAAGGCAGAGCTGGAAATTAGAGGGACTTTTCCCAGGAATACTTTCATAGTTCAGTTTGGCATGATAAACAGTTTCCTATTAAAATGGACGACAAGGTTAAAAAGTGAGTTCATGCTAAACCTCTCAAGGCCACTCTGAAGGAGTGACTCCATGCAGTCAATTGGCAGGCCTTGTGAAGCCCTATCTGGGCTGGCATGGGGCCGGGTGTGGTCCAATAGCAGAGGCAGACACACACATGGCTAGCCTTCCAAATTCTCTTGATGAAATCAAAGAACAGATATCTGATTGAAAACAGAGATAAAAATCCTTTGAACATACCACAGTAGGAATGATAGCAGAGGCCGATTTACCTTGTGGCCCAGTGGTTAAAGCTCTGTCCTTGCACCTCAGCATCCTTGGTTCCGTTCTCAGGCAGAATTAAGCCTGTTCTGATACAGAACAGTGTTTGTGTAGCTTAAAGCAGGCTTGTCGGTTCTCTTTCCTAAATTTAGCACACAACTTGATTTTCTATACTTTGTGTAGATGTTTAGCCAAGAAGCTGGAAATAAGGCTGGACAGAAATGTGGGACAGGTACAGTTTATAGCTAGTGAAACTCTCTTTTCTTTGAGCCATGTGATTTTTATGAGTTTCTGGATCCCATAGAAACTGTTTTTTTGTTTGTTTGTTTACCCCTTTAGAGACACCTCTTGTTTCCTTGATTAAGTCATGACCTGTGTTCAGTCTTATTGGTTTCATTTAGGAGGGTACTTTGAATACCTGAAACTGAAAATGTCAGCTCTCTGTCCCAGTTAGAGCCAGCTCTGCTAGCTCTCATCCCTCTCTGCCCCTTTCTTTCTGCTGGTCACCTGAAGCTGACCTGTACCAGTTATAAATCTTTTACCTGTGGAGTACCTCTGAACTTGTTCAGCTGTCTGATTGTGGATTGTCCTTTGATCAATTAAACTCTGTTAAATTTGTCAGAAGTGGGTTCCAGAGATAACTTCCCCCCACCTGAGTACCATATACACAAGCAAAGTACCTGCCAAGTTGTGCCCATTATTGGGGCTCAGGGATAAGTCACCTCTTGGATTCTGAAGCTCCACAAATTTGTCTTTTAATCCTCTGAGTTTGTTTGAACTAATTTCTAATCTTAGCTCCTGCTTCAGCCCTGAAGTGCTGGGACTATAGGCATGATGACCCCCTTCTCTTGGCTCTTAATTGGATTTCTTAAAATTCTTCTATGAAAGAAATTTATATATATAAAAGAAATTGCTATTTATAAGAGTATCTGAGAGGGAAGACTGAATCACTAGGACCCTCACTGTTGCTGCAAATCTCTATGACAAGTCTCCCCTTCGTTTAGGTACCTTCCTAACCTTCAGATTGGCCTCTCCTGGAACTTAGTGAAGGTAGAAGCTCCCCCATCCTCCTGGGTCATTCTCCAGCAACCATCTCCTCTTAACTAGAGCTATACATACAACTTTTCCACTTTGGCATTATGGTATAATATTCAGGCCTTGAGCCTTAACTCTGTTTTCAAAGTATAAATTTTCCACCTGGTCTTACCTTGGAGTTATCATGGTTTTAGGAGATAAATCATTGCCTAGCTAAAATGGATAATTAAAACATTGGAAAAAAAGATTGATAGCCTGAATAAAAAAATAAACGTGTATATATATTCAAAACCTGGCAAATATAAATTCTGCCTCTGTCTATATGTCTGTATGTTCCTGTATCTGTATATACCTTGTGTTTGTGATACTTCACCACCAAAATATGCAAAAGAGCTCTAATTAATTGGCTTAACAAAAAAAAGTAAGCACTTGAATCAAATATTTTATAAGAATGTCTTTTCAGCTGGATTTGACTGCAAGCTCATGTTCTTAGTTTCTGAGCCTTTGAATTCTGAGGCCTGGACAAGTGTCTGTAGTGAGGCCTGGGGACATATCCTCAGTGCCTTTGCCAACAGCTATAAGACACAGTCTACCCCACAGCACCTTTCTTTCCCTGCCTCAGCTTTGCCCCCTGGTTATTCCTGGAGGAAACTGATTCTCTAGTCATCCTGTTTCCTATCTCTGCCCTGTCCTTCAGTTCTTTGAAACCATCTTTAATGCTATGTGGTCATGTGAGATTTAGGGGGACTGGAAATACACTAGAGATGGTGCCTATGTTGTAGTTTCAAAATTCTTTTCAGTAACTTAAAATCTTAAAGTCATGTTATGTGAAGTTACAAAAAAACATAAGATGTCTGCGTCACATGTAAGACAATACTTCAGCTGTCTATATTAGGTTTTGTGATTGTTTGGGAAGCTGAGTCTTTTTCATACTTCAGTTTCTATATTGGGTGTTGTGACTGGGAAACTGAATTTTCTTTTTGGGTCAAGGAATAAGATTTTTGCTTTCTAAAGTCTTTTAATTATCATTTGCCTAAGTGAATCACTAGCTTTATAGTAAACTGTGATCCTGTTTTATGGAAAGTGAGAAAAGTTAAATAGAAAAAAGAATACAAGAAAGGATCTTGTGTGGTAAGCTTTTGTCCCGAAATAGAGTGACTAGTTATTTAAGAAAAGGGGAAATGAGTACAAAATAGACAGTTTTTACCATATTTATAGATATTTATAGCATATTTATAGACTGTGCAATTGAGATAGAACTCATAAGAAGAAATTTATGCAGGAATTTACATGTGATCCCGTTGACTATAATTTATAAATTTTGGCTAGCACAACAAAGTTTTCTTAAGATATTAATTTGCTATTGATAAAACTCACATGACCTGGTTCTTTTTTAATTTAAAAAGTTACACTATGGGAGGAGGTTTTTTCCCTTTTTGGTAACTGGATGCTAAATTTTAAAAAGGTTAAAGTTTATATCCATATAACGTCGTGTATCACTTTTCAAATTTTTAACAACTATCACTCTTAGTTAAATGAATGACGTATGATTCTATTTGAACAAATGTTTTAAGGCTTTGATATTTGACAAACCTTCCGAAATCAAAATTCCAAATTCAGTCTATTTTACCTCAGACTAGCTTTTTAAATATGAGGACTACCTTAATTAAGTCTAATAGAGACATACTGGGCTCATTTGGAATGTTAAAACTGTACAAAAAACATTTTCCACTATGAAATGATAATTATATTTTCTTTGGATTATGTTTGCATATACATATTAAAATATTTATATTAATGTATCTTAGCGATAATAATTATGGTTATTATGTTAAAATGTTGTATACCACAAAAACATCCAACTTTGTTTGCTAATTGTGTCTTTAACCATGGCTATTTTAAGTCCTTTATCATTAGTGAACAACTATCATTTTATTTTGATTCATGAGAGAAAGTGTGTGTGTTGTTGCTTTTTTTTATGCTGGCTAAGTCAAAAATTTGTCCTTTAAGGAAAGTTGTGGAAAGGGCTGACAAGTTCTCTTGAATACAGATTTCTGATAGCTTTGGAGATCATATACCATTGAACAAAAACAAAGCAAACTTCCAGGACTTTAACTTAAAAACTGACATGTCCTCTTCTTCTCCAACGAAAACACCAAATGACAGATGACACCAATGCAACTTGAGGCCCAGGGACCCTGGAGTTGGGGTGGGGGGTCTGTGGTGGTTTCTGTGGAGGCTTGGGCAGCAGAATTAGGGGCTGGGGTCATGGCCATGATCAGGGTCAGGGAGGAGGCTGCAGAGCTCGCGGAGGCAAGGCTGAGAACAAAGAGTGGATGCCTGTCACCGACCTGGGCTGCCTGATCAAGGACATGAAGGTCAAATCCCTGGGGGAGATCTATCTCTTCTCCCTGCCCATCAAGGAATCTGAGATGTTGCCTTTTTCCTGGGCACACCTATCAAGGATGAGGTTTTGAAGATTATGCCAGTGCAAAAGCAGACCTGTGCTACCCAGCAGACAGGTTCCAAGGTATTTGTTGCCACTGAGTACTACAATGGCCATGTTGGTTGGGGTGTTAGGTGCTCCAAGGAAGTAGCCACTGCCATCAGAGGGACCATCATCCTGGCCAAGCTCTCTATTGTCCCAGTGCAGAGAGGTGACTGGGAGAACAAGGTTGGCAAGTCCCACACTGTTCCTTGGAAGGCCATAGCTCTGTGCTATTAGGTCTCATCCCTGATCCTAGAGGCATTGTCTCAGTGCCATGCCTAAGAAACTGCTAATGATGGCTGAGATTGATGACTGCTACACCTCAGCCAGGGGCTGCGCTGCCACCCCGGGCAACTTTGCCAAGGCCACTTTTGATTCCATTTCCAAGACCTATACTTTCCCCCTCCTGATCTCTGGAAAGAGACAGTGTTCACCAAGTCTCCTTACCAGGGATTCACTGACCATCCTGTCAAGACCCATACCAGCATCTCCGTGCAGAGGACCCAGGCTCCAACTGTGGCTACAACATAAGATTTTTATACAAGAATAATAAAGTTAATTAAGTCTGCTAAAAAAAGAAAGAAAGAAAGAAAGAAAACTGACACATCCATGAGTATTACTAACTAAACCTCAAACAGAGCAGAAATTAAGTACATGGGACTGAACTAATTTTTATGACTTTTTATTTGAAACATTGCTGATTCTTTCCATATTTTGTTTTCCAGCAGCCATAAAATCCCTTTCTCTGCTGTCAATTTTGCTGTCTCTGGACATTGGCTTTCTCTTGGGCAGCAGGCAGATGAACCTGGCTGGGCAGCAACAACACTACTGGGACACCCCGTTGGAACCTCCCTCATTTGGAACTGGCTTCATTCTGATTATTTACTAGAACTGAGGTAAATCTGGGCTTAAGGCGCCATCTGGTGCCAAAAAGGAGGCAGCAATATAACAAAGAAAAGAAAAAGGAAATCAACAGGTAAATTACAAGAAATCTTTATGCAAACATATCCAATAAAAACTAAAACACATGGCCGGGCGTTGTGGCGGGTGCCTGTGGTCCCAGCTACCTGGGAGGCGGAGGCAGGAGACTCGCTTGAGCCCAGGAGTTGGAGGTTGCTATGAGCTGTGATGTCATGGCACTCTACCCGGGGGGATAGCTTGAGGCTCCATCTCAAAAAAAAAAAAAAAAAACTAAAACACGCCAGAGAGAGAAGACTGGAGTAAATAATTAATTCTTCAAGGCAGAGCCACATACATACATACATAAAAAACAATAGCAAACAGGGGATCATGACCTCTTCAAACAAATCAAGCAAGAAACCAGGGACTGACCCTAATGAGATGGCAATAGGTGAACTCTCTGACAAAAAATTTAAGGTAGTTTTAAGGAAACTCAGTGATCTCTAACATAACACAGAAAAGCAGTTCAGAAATTTATCAGAGAAATTTAACAAAGAGATTGAAATAGTAAAAATAAAAATCAAATGGAAATCTCAGAATTGAGAAATACATTTACTGAACAAAAAAATTAGAGGCTCTCAATAGCAGAACAGATTAAGTGAGGAAGGCATCAAAGAGTTAAAGGAAGGCTATTTGAAAATACATAATCAGAGGAGAAATAAAGAATGAATAGCAACGAAGACCAAAAGACCAAATCTAAGAATTATTGGTGTTTTAGAGGGAGTTAAGCAAGAACAAGGGATGGAAAACTTATTCAAAAAAATATATAAAATTTTTTAAAACTTGAGAAACACATAAATATCCAAGTACAGAAATGGTAGAGAATACCAAATAGATTTGACCCAAAGTAGACCCAAGGAATACAATAATCAAACTCTCAAAGAGACAACCTCAAGGACAAAGAGAGGGTACTAAAAGTAGCAAGAGAAAAGAAGCAAATAACATATAAGGGGGCTCCAATTCATCTGGCAACAGATTTCTCAATGGAAACTGTGTACGTGAGGAAGGGTTGGAATGAAATTTTCGAAGTGCTAAAAATAAAATAAAATAAAAATTAAAAACCAGGCAAAAGAAAGGATCTCTGAAACTGAGTATAAAGCTTTTGAACGTTCCCAAATATTCAAAGAGCCAGACCAATGGAGAGCAAAAACTGATCATTCCTGAGAAAGTTGTGGGATAACTTCAAAAGATCAAACATTTGTCTTATAGGAATTCCCAAAAGAGAAGAGGATGGTCCTAAAGGTACAGATGCTCTTCTCCAAGAGATTTTGGAGGACAATTTCCCAAACATTGCAAGAGATACAGAACTTCAGATAGCAGACAGTTTCAGAACCCCAGCAAGACTCAATCCAAATAAAGCATCTCCTAGACACATTGTGATTAACTTTGCCAAAACTAAGATGAAGGAGAAAATTCTGCAAGCAGCTAGATGTAAGAAAAGCATCACCTATAAAAAGAGAAATACCAGAATAACTGCAGATCTCTCAGCTGAAATGTTTCAAGCCAGAAGAAGACGGTCATCAACTTTCAATCTCTTAAAACAAAACTCCCAGCCCAGGATCCCCTATCCAGCTAAACTAAGTTTCATTTGTGATGGAGAAATCAAATACTTTAATGACATAGATATATTGAAGAAATTTGCCATAACTAAACCGGCTCTTCTGGATATTCTCAGACCATCCTCCACAATGACCAGTGCAATTCTCTACCTCCAAAGTAAACTTACCCTGACTTTCACAGTGGTGAAAAGATTAAAATTGTCCACTGAACATCTGAAAATCATAACACCCAAAACACAACCAGGCTTATCAGTTCTCTCAATTAATGTGAATGGTTTAAATTGTCCTCTAAAGAGGCACAGGCTGGCTGACTGGATACATAAACTCAGACCAGATATCTGCTGTATACAAAAATCTCACCTTACCTTAATAGATAAAAATAGACTTAGGGTGAAGGGATGAACTTATATAATACAAGCAAATGGAAATCAAAAAAAAAGCAGGGGTTGCAATTTTAGTAGCAGATACAATAGGCTTTAAACCAACAAAGATAAAGAAAGATAAGGAAGGTCACTACATATTTGTCAAGGGAAACACCCAAGATGAAGATATTTTGATAATTAACATTTATGCACCCTACCAGAATGCTCTTCAACTCATAAAGCAGACCCTAATGGATATGAACAACTTGATATCTTCTTGCACTATAATAGTTGCAGATTTGAACACCCCTTTGACAGTTTTGGATAGATTCTCCAAGAAGAAACTAAACAAAGAAATATTAGACTTAAACCTGACCCTAGAACAAATTGACTTTACAGACCTCTACAGAATATTTCACCCTAATAAAACTGAATATACATTCTTCTTATCAGCCCGTGGTCATCCTCCAAGATAGATCATATCCTAGGACACAAGTCTAACCTTAGTAAATTTAAAAGTGTAGAAATTATTCCTTGTATCTTCTCAGACCACCGTGGCTGTTGAGTTCAACTTTTATTCCACGGTGGCGATTTCCTTCTTAATCTCATCTTTTACCCAGCTATCAGTCAGCCTAAGATTATTAGATTCCATGACTTTGTTTGAGTATGGAGATTCCCATTGGAACTAAATGATAACAAAGACGCAAATTATCAAAACCTGTGGGATACTGCAAAGGCAGTCCTAAGAGGGAGATTTATAGCATTGGAAGCCTTTGTCAGGAAAACCAAAAGAGAGGAAGCCAACAACATAATGATCATCTCAAGCAACCAAAAAATGAACATTGCAACCCCAAACCCAGCAGAAGAAAAGAAATAATCAAAATTAGGGCAGAATTAAATGAAATTGAAAACAAAAGGATCATTCAGAAGATCAATGAAACAAAACGTTGGGTTTTTGAAAAAATGAAAAAAATTGATAAACCATTGGACAACATAACCAGAAATAGAAAAGTAAAATTTCTAATATCGTCTATTAGAAATGGTAAAGGAGAAATTATGACAGACATTTCAGAGATTCAAAAAATCCTAAATGATTACTACAAAAATCTCTACTCCTAGAAATATGAAAATCTGAAGGAAATGGACCAATACCTGGAAGCACGTCACCTTCCTAGACTCAACAAGGAAGAATTAGAAATCTTGAATAGACCTATATCCACCACTGAAATAGCATCATCAATATGAAATCTCCCTAAAAAGAAAAGTCCAGGACCAGATGGCTTCACATCCGAATTCTATCAAACCTTTCAAGAGGAACTAGTACCTATATTATACAACATTTTTCAAAGCATAGAAAAAAAAAAAGAATACTTCCTAACACATTCTGTGAAGCAAATATCACCCTGCTACCCAAACCAGGAAAGGATCCAAGAAAGAAAGAAAATTATAGACTAATATCATTAATGAATATTGATGCAAAAACATTCAATAAGATCTTAGCAAACAGAATTCAACAACACATCAAAAAAATTATACACCACAATCAAGGTGGTTTTATTCCAGAGTTACGGTGTTGGTTCAACATATGCAAATCTATAAATATAATACATCATATCAGTAAAATAAAAAACAAAGGCCATATCATTCTCTCAATTGATACAGAAAAAACCTTTGATAATATCAAAGGTTTCATGATCAGAATGTCTCCACTGCTATTTAACATAGAAATGGAAGTCTTAGCTATTCTAATCAGGCAAGAGAAGGCAATTAAGGGTATCCAAATAGGGTCAGAGGAGATCAAACTCTCACTCTTTGCTGATGACATGATCCTATACCTGGAAAATCCCGGGGACTCAACTTCAAAACTCTTAGAAGTGATCAAGGGATACAACAGCATCTCAGGATACAAAATCAATACTTATAAGTCAGTAGCTTTTATATATGCCAACAATAGTCAAGCTGAAAAAACAATCAAGGACTCTATTCCTTTCACAATAATGCCAAAGAAGAAAGAAGATGAAATATCTGGGAATTTACCTAACAAAGGATGTGAAAGATCTCTATAAAAAGAACTATGAAATTCTGAAAAAAGAAATAGCTGAAGATGTTAACAAATGGAAACATATACTATGTTCATGGCTGGGTAGACTCAACATTGTTAGAATGTCCACATTACCCAAAGCAATCTACACATTTAATGCAATCCCTATTAAAGCACCATTGTCATACTTTAAAGAATTTGAAAAAACAGTACTTCATATTATATGGAACCAGAAAAAACCTAGAATAGGAAACACCTTATTCAGAAATAAGAGCAAATCAGGAGGTATCACATTTCCAGACTTCAGGCTATACTAGAAATCTATATTGATCAAAATAGCATGGTACTGGCACAAAAACAGAGCAGTAGATGTATGGAACAGAATAGAGAACCAAGAGATGAACCCAGGTGCTTATTGTCATTTGATCTTCAACAAGCTTATCAAAAATATTTAGTGGGGGAAAGACTCCCTATTTAACAAATGGTGCTGGGTGAACTGGCTGGCAACCTGTAGAAGACTGAAACTGGACCCCTCACCTTTCACCATTAAAAAAAATTGATTCTTACTTGATAAAAGATTTAAACTTAAGACATGAAACTATAAAAATACTAAAAGAGAGTGCAGGGAAAACACTTGAAGAAATTGGCCTGGGAGAATATTTTATGAGGAGGACCCCCTGGGCAATTGAAGCAACACCAAAAATACATTACTGGGATCTGATCACAAAGTAAAAAACTTTTGCACAGCCAAAAGCACAGTAAGTAAAGCAAACAGACAACCTTCAGAATGAGAGGAGATTTTTGCAGGCTATGCTTCTGACAAAGGTCTGATAACTAGAATCCACAGAGAACTCAAACTAATCAATAAGAAAAGAATAAATAACCCCATTTCCATGTGGGCAAGAGACTTGAACAGAAATTTCTCTGATGAAGACAGGACCATGGCCTACAAACACATGAAAAAATGCTCATCATCCTTATTCAAAAGAGAAATGCAAATCAAAATCACTTTGAGATATCATCTAACTCCAGTAAGATTAGCCCACATCAGAAAATCCAAAAACTACAGATGTTGGTGTGGATGGGGAGAGAAGGGAACACTTCTACACTGCTGGTGGGAATACAAGCTAATACAACCTTTTTGGAAAGAAGTTTGGAGAACACTCAAGAAACTAAAAGTAGACCTACCAGTCAATCCTGTAATTTCTCTACTAGGTATATACCCAGATGAACAAAAATCATTTTACAACAAAGACATTTGCAAAAGAATGTTTATTGCAGGCCAATTCATAATAGCCACGACATGGAAACAGTCCATGTGCTCATCGACCCATGAATAGATTAACAATTTGTGGTATATGTACACCATGGAATACTATGCAGCCATAAAAAGATGGAGACTTCACATCTTTTATGTTTACCCAGATGGAGCTGGAACATATTCTTCTTAGTAAAGTATCTCAAGAATGGGGAAAAAGTATCCAATGTACTCAATACTACTATGAAATTAATATATAACCACCTACACACTCATATGAATGGCAAAGCATAACTATAGTTCAGAAAGTAGAAGGGAAAAGGAGAGGGGGGAGGGGAAGAAGGCTATTGGAGGAGGGAGAGTATTTTGGAGGACCTCGCCTAATGTGCCTGATGCAATGATACATTTCAAAACTATTCAGAAATGAGTATAACTGTGATGGATGTGTTATTTAGTTCAATGTAAACATTTCACATTGTATATCAAAGCAGTACCCTGAACCCTATAAATGTATCAATATACAAAGTTATGATTTAATAAAAAATAATTATTTAAAAATAAATAAATAAAAATAAAAAACCCTTTCAGCCAAGAATAGTATATCCAGCAAAGCTTTTCACCAAATACAAAACAGAGATAACGTCTTTCTTAGATAAAGGAAGGCTGAGAAAATTCACCACCAACAACCCAATTTTATTTATAAGCAATGTTACATGGAGTTCTTAAATCTAAAAGAAAAAAATGCAAATGTGTACAAAGAAAACATATGGAATTTTCAAACTCATTGGTAAAATTAAGCACATGGACCATCCCAGAATACTCTAATTCTGTAACTATAGTATACACTCCACTCATACTCTAGGATGAAGCTCAAAAGATCAATCTATCAAAAACAATAATAACTACAGAGACCTGTTAAGAGATAGACAATATTAAAGTATGTAAGTTGAAACAACATAAGTCGATGTTATGGGATGGGATGGAATAAATGTGTTTTTCTCATTTTTTCCTTTGGTTCTTTTCTTTGTGATCTAAGTTGTCATTTAAAAAAAATAACTTGTTATACTTATAAAATGTTTTTTTGTGAGCCTTACAGTTAAATGCAAAATCTCATAATAGATTCACTAAAAGGAAAAAGAATGGATTAAAACATACTACCAGAGAAAATTATGAAACCACAAAGGCAAATAGTAAGAAAGAAAGAAAGAGAAAACTGACAAGATAACCAGAAAATAAGCAAAAAAATGGGAGTAGTATATCCTTACTTATCAATAATAACATTGAATATAAATGGAATCAATACTCTAATTAAAAAGCATAAAATGGTTGGATGAATAAAACCACAAAACCCATACTACCTATAAGAAAACCACTTCACCTGCAAAGACATACATAGATGGAAAGTGAAGAGGTGGAAAAAGATATTCTATGCAACCAGAAACCAAAAGAGATCAGAAATAATTATACTTATACCATATGAAATAAACTACAAATCAAAGCCTTTAAAAAGAGACAAAGAAAGCCACTATCTAATGATGAAAGGGTTAATTCAGCGACAGGGTTTAACAATTATAAATATTTATGAACCTAACACAGGAGCTTCCAAGGGTATAAAATAAATATTAATACATCTAAAGTGAGAGATAGACTGCAACATATTAATAATAGTAGGGGATTTTAACATCCCACTCTCAGAAATGGACAGAAAATCAACAAAGAAACATCAGTGTTAAACCATACCCTAGACTAAAGGCCTAACTAACATTCACAGACTATTTTACCCACTTGTTAAAGAATACACATTTTTTTCATCAGCACATGGAACATTCTCCAGGCAATAAAACAAATATCAACAAATTCAAAAAAGTAGAAATCATATCAATTGTCTGTTCTGACTGCGTGGGATAAAACAAAAAATCAATAACAAGAGAAACCTTAGAAAATATTAAACATGCCAGTGGGTCAATAAAGAAATTTAAAAGGAAATTTAAAAATTTCTTCAGACAAATGAAAATGGAAGCAAAGCATGCCAAAATCTATAGAATGCAACAAAAGTTGTGCTAAGATGGAATTTTATACCAATAACCATCTATATCACAAAAGTAGTAAGACTTGAAGTAAACAACCTAATTATGCACCTCAATGAATGAGAAAAGTAAGAACAAAACAAACCCCCAAAGTAGAGAAATATTAGAGATCACAGCAGAAAAAATGAAATTTGACTAAGAAACCAATATAAAAGACTAACAAAAAAAGCTGGTTTTTGAAAAGATGAAACAAAGTAGACAAACCTTTAGCAAGAATAAGGAAAAAAGAGAGATGATCCAAATAAATAAAATCAGAAATGAAAAAGAGACAACAGAGACCATAGAAATATAAAAAATCATTAGAGACTATTTTGGACAACTATATGACAATGAATTGGAAAACCTAGAAGAAATGAATGAATTTCTGGACATACAAAACCAAGATTGAACCAGAAAGAAATAGAAATCCTTAAAAGCTAATTATAAGTAATGAGATGAAAGTTGTAATAAAAATTGATCCATTAAAGTAAAGCCCAGGATCTGATGGCCTGACTCACTATTGAATTCTACCTAACATTTAAATAAGCACTAACACAAAACTTTTTCAAACTCTTCAAAAATAACTGAAGGAGGGAATATTTTCAAACTCATTCTATGGGGTCAGCATTATCCTGATACCAAAACCAGCCAAGGACAAAACCAAAGAAGAAAACTATACTGATGAATATCAATGATGAACATAGATGCAAACATCCTTGCCAAACACTAAAAAACAATTCAACAACACATTAATAAGATCATTCACCAGGATCAAGTGCTTTCCAGGCATGCAAAGATGGTTCAACATATGCAAATCTATAAATGTGACACATCATATTAACAGAACCAAGAACAAAAACCATATGATCATTTCAAAAGATACTGAAAAAGCATTTGGTAAAATTCAACATCTCTTTATGACAAAAACCCAAGCAAACTTAGTATAGAAGGAACATACCTCAAACTAATAGAGGCCATATACGACAACTATAGGTAATATAATATTCAATAGGTAAAAATTGAAAAGCTTTCCTCAAAGAATTAGAAGACAAGAATGCCCACCTTCATGACTTTTATTCAACATATACTGGAAGGAGTGCCACGGACATCTGGGGAAGGAGGAAGTGGAAGAGAGGAGGAGGGCAGAAGGGAGATGGTGAGATCACCTGGGAGCCTGAGCTCCCCCAGCCAAGCTCCAATACTGGGTGGTCAGGAGCTAGTTTCTGCAGAATCCCAGTCCCTGGAAAGTTTCAGGCTGATAGAAAGTCAGTGGTCATTTAGGTTAGAATCACCTTAGGAGATTTAAAAAACACCAGTACTCCGGCTCCATCCCAAACCAATTACATCAGAATCTCTAGGGTGTGAGTGGGCATCTACAGGCTTTGTTAAGTCAGCAAGGTGGCCTGGCCCAGTGCCAGGGGCTCTGGACAGGAGTTTTACTTGTCACTTGCCATCTGCATTTGCATCTGCAGAGCCCCTGGGGGCTTCTCTGATGAACTATGAGTTGGAGGATGCTGGGAAATAGCCACTCAGGGCTGGAGGGGGCCAGCCCCAGAGAGCCCTGCCCTGTGGCTGTCCCCAAGCTCACAGCTTTTTCTACAGAGCTGTAGAGTGGTGCCTCACACCAATGTAAACTACACAAACACCATACTGATAAATGTTTTGCCCTCCACAAAATATTCCATTTCTTCTTTGTGGTGCAAAATGAAAGAATCTAAGCTCTTACACTAGTGCTATGCTCTTACATTCCCTAGCACCTCCACAGACCAGCCCAAGTTTCAGAACCTCAGAAGAAGGCAAGTCTGGGCCCCATCTGAGTTCCTGGCATCAAAGCCAGTGAAAAACAAGAATCAAGGAAAAGTGGCTGGAGGTAAGAGAAGCCTCAGTTCAGGGAAGATACAAGTCCTCTCTGTCCTACTGAGCGGTGGAGCAAAGGGGCCTTTCCTGATGGGTCACTCAGGAAGCTGGTAGAGCCCCACGAAGAGTGCCTGGCCCACCAGGCAGACGGCAGTTTCCCTCCAGAGTCACACTGAGGCTTCAGGGGACTCTGGTGCACTCTGCTTTCTATTCAGTACACACATAGGTGTGCACATGTACATGCACCACACACACGACACACAACACACACGCACATCACACTCACAGACACACAATATACACGCATCACATAACACTGCACTCACGTGCCCATATAACATCCACACCACATGCACCTGACATGCACACACAGTACTCCCCCCATGCACAGCTCTCTGTCTTGGAGAATACTTGAAGCTTGTACAGGGAAAGAGTCCAACTGAATGAATGACAGAGTTTCTAATTTTGGTTCTTCCACCAAAGACCTTTGGATACTCTGGCCTGCCTGGGCCTCCCTTCTAGGAAGAGAGGACAGAGTGCCACCCAGTGGTGCTGATGGCACAACCCTTACTACTCCAGGCCTCGAGAACAGTGAGACACCATCCACTGACTGCCACCTGAGTGGCTAAATATTTGCTCACACCTGGCTTCCAGATGCTGCCGGATGGGGGCTGGCCTGTGCCTGCATAGGTGGGAGGCACCTGGCTTCTGTAAAGGACAGGCTCTTGGTAAGGTACCATTCCTTAACTGGCCCCAAATTCAATTGATAGCCACAAGTAAGTTTTTGGAAGCAAAAAGTCGTGACAGAATGGGAGGCCTCCCAGGCTCAAGCTGGGTCACTCCTCACTGGGCACTGTGAAACAAGAAGAGGTGGCACGATGCAACCAAGCAGGATGCCAGCCTAGGAAGCAGACCCCTGGGAGGCTGGCGGGGGGAGCTCCATGTGACAGGTATCCAGAGGTTCCTCCATATTAATTCACCAAGAAGTGTGCTCCACTGTCTGCTGCCTTCTATAAATATTTGTGAGCTCCACCCGGAGCCGTCCCATCCACGTATTTCCCTCTCATTACTGAGGCAGCAGTTCCAGTAAGGGGTCTGTGAATACCTTCCTGTAGATGCGCAGATGCTAAATGGTTTCGGTAAAGAAGACTTTACGGGAAGACACAGGAGGCAGAGTTTTGTCAGAGCAAATTCATTTGTCACTTTCCCTGAAGGATGGAATGCTTCACTCCAAGGAACCTGTGTGATAGCACTGCTTTCCTTCAGCCTTGTCCCTTGCCACCTTAGCAGATATGTGACAAATGCTCTTGTTGCTTTGAGAAAGCCAACTTCATTTACTCCTTTCTCTCATTCTTTAAGCAGAGCGTGCAAGATGCGGGGGTAGGGTTTAGCTCGGCCTCTGCTCCCGAGCTCAGCAGCAGACAAGTATCATGACAGCAGAAGCAAACTGCTTTGTGAGAAACTATCTGAATGTGGTGACCCCTTGGGGGAGGCAAAAAGGGGTGAGACATTCCACATGAGAATCTCTGGGAACGGTGGGACGGTGGGTTGATGTGAGCTGACTGGCATTCTGGCGGTGGAGAGAGGACACTGTGTGGAAACTCTGCCCCCAGGGGAAGCAGAGCAGGCCGTGCTCAAGCAGGATGTGACCCACCACAAGCAGAGTTGCGCCCTGGGTGCCACCCGGTGGCAGTGCCTCCCCTGCCCTCTGCCCTGTGGCAGTGTCTCCCCTGCCCTCTAACTTGTGGTAGTGCCCCCCCTGCCCTCCGTCCCGTGGCAGTGCCCCCCCTGCCCTCCGTCCCGTGGCAGTGCCCCTCCTGCCCTCTACCTTGTGGCAATGCCTCCCTTACCCCCAGCAGTCTCAGCTCTCCTCACCATCCAAGTTCATTCCCATTACAGAACTGAGAAATGTGTGTCCACTGAGGTATGGGTGAACCTCTCCTTCTTAAACAGTCTCTTGTGGAGGGGCTTTGGAGAGCCTGAGAAAGACATCCAGGGAGCAGAGAAGGGGCTGCAGGACCCTCTTAGCACCTGGATGGCTGGTGCATGCTGCCCCGACACAAAGCACAGCTGCAGCCCAGGTGCCTAAAGCTCCAGGTCTCCCAAGTAGCCACAGGAAAAGAAAAGGTTGGAGAAAGGTTTTTTTAAGTACTCACTATGAGTTGGGCTCATCAACAAACATTACCTCCTTACAGCTGTTCCATTTACTGTTGTAACCTCTTATTTGCTTTTCTATTTATTCACTCATTTGCTTGGTAATTTTAACTGAATTTTAACTGAGCACTTGTTTTGTGCTCAGGGTCCTGTCCCAGGCAGTCCTCCTTCCTCTAAGGTTCTCACATGAAGGTCCCCCCCTCCATGCCTACAGCATCTCCTCAGCACCCAAGCCCCAGTGGCTCTGGGCAGTTACCCCCCGTGGAGAGTATTGAATTACCAGACAAAATGTAAAATGGCCTGCCCTTGCCAAGCTTATATTCTACAAGACAGAGAAATGGACAGTAAGTCACCAATGAGGAAACACCTCTAGTTTGCCAGTAGTGTAAGTGTTAGGAGAAAAATAAAATGAGGAAAGATACTGGGAAATGCAGGTGGTGGGGTTTCAGATGAGGAAGCCAAGGGACAGATTCCGAGAAAAGATGGGAGGTTGAGGGAGGAAGTCACAGGGCTCCCTGGTGAGACATAGCAATCCAGCAGAGCTAACGGGCGTGCAAAGGGCCTGGGGCAAAGGGTACCTGGTGTGGGCTTAAGGGAGCCAGTGTACCTGTGTGGGATGAAAGAGGGGCTAAGTTCAAAGAAGCAATGGGGGGCACAGAGGCAAATGTTCCGTAAGGCCTCTTAGGCCACTGTAAGAATATGGCATGTCCTCTGGGTGCAATGGAGGTCCAGTACGGGGTATGAGGACAGAATCCCTCTTCTTCTGGGCTGGACAGACTGGGTATGCCAGCAGAGGCCAGGAAGAGTAGAAGTGAGAACATCACGCACAGTGCATCTTACAATGAGCCAAGTGGCTTGCTCCCGGATGATGGTAGTGGTCTCGGGAGAAAGTGGTCAAGTTCTGAATATGGGGCAGCAGACCTTGCAGGTGTGAGGTGTGGCACAGGGACAGGTGTCAAGAGTGATTCCACAGAAAACCTGAGCAACTGGTAAAGCTGAAGTGCTGGTAACTGAGAAAGGAAAAACCAACCAAGGTGGTAATTTTGGGGAGGGAATGTCAGGTTCTTAGTGTGGGCTATATGAAACGTGAGGTGAACCAGTCACCATCCAAGGGAGGCGGGCAGTCTGGGCAATGAATCCAGAAGTCAGGGCAGAGTCTGGGTGAGAGACAGACACTTTAGTCTTCAGCAGAGAGACTCTGGAAACCACGACTGCAAGAGATTCTTCAGTGAGTGAGGCCAGACCGAAGAGGACAGGCCCAAGGCCTGAATTGAGGGGGCTCTGCAGCACCTCAAGTTTGGGGACATGGGAGTAAGACAGCACAATAGCCTGAGAAAGATGGCCAGTGACATTGCTGGGGTCTAGCAAAGGGGGCACCGCAAGGAGGAGGGGAGGGATCAGCCAGCCCGCACGCGTGCTGCCGAGCACCCAGGGGAGGTGTCTGAGCAGTGGCCGAGGGACGTGGCAGTGTGGGAGTCAGAGGGAAGAGAGGCAAAAGCAGTGGTACAGCCTCTTTGTTAGGTCCCTCTGCTGTGCAGGAAGGAGCAGAGGAGGAGGTGAGATCAGGAGCAGGTCCCGGGGTTGGGAGCAGTCACCGCACAGCACAGTCACAGGGCGGGCTATGCACTGGCACACCTACGTGTCAATGAGAGGGCTCTGGGAGGTCTCACACCAGCAAATGGGGAGCAACGAGGGAGTGGGGACCTGGCCCCTATGCTGCACTCCACTTCTTTAGGAATCTCGCTCTAACCTGGAAGCCATGGAGCTTTGTTGAGGGAAAGCCTGACTTTCTGCCCCAAACGGCAGCTTTCTTCTAAATCTGTTGAAAGTTCTCCTCCTCCAGGAAGTCTCTCCTGACTGTGGCCGCTTGGTGCCGGGCCCTCCTGTACGCAACCACAGAGACTGGGTAGCAGCCCACTATGAGAGTGTGACCTGCGTACACCTCACCTCCTCTGCAGTTGAACCTTTGTGTGGAGCACCTGGAAGGCAGGGAGCATGTGGCTGCTGCAGCTACTTCCCTGTCTCCCTCCCTTCCCCTACGCAGCACTATCCACAGATGTTTAAAGCATGCTGGGCTTCAGAACACAGGACAGCATCAAGAACTGCTGCTTCCATAAGCAAAGGTCATAAGGGCAGCTAGGAAGGAGCAGGACTTTAGAGCCATACGTGGGTGGATTGGTCTGGTGCCTGGTTGTCCTGCCTCTTCTCTTCCTTGTCCAATTCCTGGCAACATGAAGCCAGGAGATGCGTGAGGAGCCTTTGCTAGCATGTGCTTTGTGTCCTTTCTGACTATTTCAGGATCAGATTACTCATCCATCTTGTCTTTTGCATCATTCCCTTTCCTTGATTTTCTTCTAAATTACTTATAAGCTGTTTTCCCTGAAAGCAATTTCTCATGTTTATTTATCAAAAGTGATAAGTGATCTTATCCAAGGCCAGAACAGTATAAACTCCAAACTCCAGTCTACAAAAGAAGGCATATTCCCATTTCACAAGTGGCAAAACTGAGGACTGTGAAAGGTGACATGCTCTTATTGGGTGATGTTGGGATGTGTACTCTGACACTGAACAATAAAGGAGATGTGACATGAAACCAGGGAGACAGAGAATTCTCAGACTTCTGTTGGATTCAGGCCAGCCTGTTGTAAGTGGGGAAATGAATCCGTGGAGATCAGTTCCTACTCACCCCACCCCCAAGCTTCACTATCTGCCCTGAAATTTTTTCTCTTGTAACTCTTCCTACATACCTGTCATTGACTTTTTCCCTATTATTAGAAATATAGTTTGGCTCAATTTTAGAGGCTATGTGTAGATCTGCTCTTTTCTAGAAAGTCCTTGCAATGTGAAATTAAGGACAAGACTGCAGTTTTAAGGCAATTGTTAAAGGGATAAGTCATGGAAAGTTGCTTTGCACATCTCACTCATTTTTAGACACATTCTGGTTAACTCTGCCAGAAAAATAATTGGCTTAGGTGGGGTCGATCCAATTGAGGATCTAAATAACCTAGCTTGAGTGGTATTTATATTCAGCTTCTGGTCTTGAGTGAAGCTATTATGTGGCTTGAATGCTAATTGCACACTAAGCAGGGACAAAAATAAAACCCACGCCCCTCAGATGGTATCTACTTACTTGTAGTCTCCTGAGATGGACCCCTTGGAGTTGGTGCCACATGCCCAAATATTCCTTCCTTCAATCCTGAGTCCCAGGCTGTTTAAAAGCTCTGGATTGTTACTGCTACGGTAGGAACTAGACTTTACTGGGGAGTAGGGGACAGGAGGGATGATGATAATACCAGATGAATCTACAGAGAACCTCTGGGTGCTAAGGACTGCTCTAAGTATTTCAAAGCATAATATCTTCTAAACTTCACAGCAATCCTATGAGCAAGATAGTTCCATCTTTCCTTGAATTACAGACGAGGAAACTGAGGCACAGAAGCTAAGTAACTTGGACAGGCCATGTTGTTAAAACGTGGCAGAGCTGGAAACGTGCCTTGATGCCCCTAGCCCTTACTGCTGACCTTGACCCTCTGCTCCCTGTAAGGGTGGAACAAGGGCAGTAGGAGGCTGCAGCTTCTCAGCCAAGGGAGTCTGTGTTTTCTAGTCAAGGTGATCTAGAATTGAGCGGACGAAATGAGGATGAGGAAAAAGGAAACTCAGAGAAGAGAAAAACAGGAAAGGGTGGAGCCAGCAGAAGGGAGAGGGCTAAGATGTCGAGTTAAATTAAGTCAGCTAGAGGGACAAAGAGGATTGGACGGGGAGTGGCCAAATCGCAGAAAGACCAAGGGTTTCCCCCAGACAGAGCACGGAGGATTAAATAGGGCAAGATGCCAGTGCACAGATGGGATTATGAGCCACATACTTTCCTGGAAAGTTAAGTTTTCTACAAAGAGGAACATCAAATGATCCTAGAAGCAGAACAGGCAGAAGGCTATCTGATGATCGTTACCTGAATGATCCTGTGTGCCATGTAACTGTACTGTGGGCCACACACTGTGTGCCTGGCTCATGCTGGTGTTCTAGGTGCATCACTTTAATTCTCACAGCCCTTCAAGTTGGCTAAGTGACCTGTCCCAGGTCATGCTGTTAGTAAATTACAGGGAGAATGTAAAATCAGGACCAGCTTACTGCATCAGTTAGAGCACAGGCTAAGCTATGAAAAAGAAACCCAAGGAACAGTTGAAGCAAGTAAGATGGAAGCTTATTTCCTCACTTGCAGCAAAGTGGAGGTCAAGGCCAGGAAAGTGGCCGTGCTCCACAGTGCCATTCCAGAGACCCAGGTTTCTTCTGTCATGTGGCTGTGTGACACTGAGGGTGTCAGTCCTCATCTGCATGGTTGAGACTGGGTCTTCATGAGGTTCGTGTCCTTGTGGGAGAGAGAAGACTCTCAGCAAATGGCCTTATTGTGAGTGAGATGAGCTTTTATGAGCTCACTGTGGCTCACGTTCAGGTCTAGACTCGCTCGTCATTCATACTGGGCTCAGAGTGGCTGGGAAATCTGTCATCAAGTGGCCAACACACCAGATGAGACTGGGGAGCCAGTGCTACATAAGGAAGACTGTCAAAGCTTCCGGTATTATAGCCACACGAAACTGCTCTTGGCTTTATAGATGGAGACAGTGATGGTGCTGGGTTT
Source organism: Galagoides demidoff (assembly GCA_963574575.1). Classification (NCBI taxonomy): domain Eukaryota; kingdom Metazoa; phylum Chordata; class Mammalia; order Primates; family Galagidae; genus Galagoides; species Galagoides demidoff. The sequence goes on along the minus strand of CAUYQV010154937.1, from coordinate 8,638 downwards.
GGCTTTGAGCCCGTGGTCATGAGAGGACCCTGGTAGGGCAGAGCCATGGTTTTGTTAGGATTAGATGATAGCCAGGCTTCTGCTAATTCTGGAAGATATTTTTCCATGACTCAAAGAGGTGGGAGGAGGGAGCAGTTCCTTGCTGTTCATGTGATATTTGGCTCATGGAAAAGGCTTAGGAGAGGTACCTTGGTAGAAGATGGGCAGAAGGAGGTTCACATTTTCCAAATATGAACATAATTCAGAACTACCATAGAAAGGAATTTGAGTACACAAAGTACAAGGCAGGAGATTAAAATTACCTTCTATTTCACCACCCAGACATAACTTTTATTAACCTTTCTCCCAAGCAGATATAGACATGTATATTTTTTCTTTCTTCTTCTTCTTCTTCTTTCTTCTTCTTCACCAGAATCATAGTCAACATACAATTTTTTATGTCTTTTTTTTTTAAATTAAATCATAGCTGTGTACATTAATACTGTCATGGGGTACAGGGTGCTGTTTTTATATACAATTTGAAATATTTTCACCTAACTGGTCAACATAGCCTTCATGTCATTTTCTTAGTTATTGTGTTAAGGCATTTATATTCTACGTTTAGAAAAATTCACATGTACCCTTATAAGATGAACCATAGGTGTGATCCCACCTCCACCCATCCTCCCCCCTCCCCTCCCCTCCCTCTCCCCTTTCCCCATATTCTTGGGCTATAATTGGACTATAGCTTTCTTATGAGAGCTACAAATTAGTTTCATAGTAGGGCTGAGTACATTGGATACTTTTTCTTCCATTCTTGAGATACTTCACTAAGAAGAATATGTTCCAGCTCCATTCATGTAAACATGAAAGAGGTAAAGTCTCCATCTTTCTTTAAGGCTGCGTAATATTCCATGGAGTACATATACCATAATTTATTAATCCATTCATGGGTCAATGGGCACTTGGGCTTCTTCCATGACCTAGCAATTATGAATTGGGCTGCAATAAACATTCTGGTACAAATATCTTTGTTGTAGTGTTAATTTTGGTCTTCTGGATATATACCTAGCAGAGGAATTATAGAATCAATGGCAGGTCTATTTTTAGGTCTCTAAGTGTTCTCCAGATATCTTTCCAAAAGGAACTTATTAGTTTGCAATCCCACCAGCAGTGGAGAAGTGTTCTCTTTTCTCCACAACTACACCAGCACCTGTGATTTTGGGATTTTGTTATATGGGCTAATCTTACTGGTGTTAGGTGATATCTCAAAGTAGTTTTGATCTGCATTTCTCTGATGATTAAGGATGATGAGCATTTTTTCTAAACATACAATTTGTGTCTTGTTTTTCTCCTGTGTGGGGCCATGCGCAGGTGCCCCCAGCTGTGGAAGAACAGCTTACATCCCATCTAGTGCTGTTTGCAGCTGCTGTTGACTATAGACCGTTGTGTGGACAGTCAACAAGTGTCCGCACCTGTGCCCTGCACTAACTCTCTCAGGGCCTGAGTGGGTAGGGCTGGAGCTGAGGAGGGTGAAACGATGGGGGTTCTCTGTGGTCCACCTCCTCTCTTTGGGCATTCCTGTTTGTGCTGCTCTGGTCCCTTGTCACTTCCAACACAATCTTCTGTCTCTCTAGATCCTAAAACCACAGCTTATTAAGGCAGCAAAAGAGACGTGTTGCCAAGTTGCAGGGATGGGAAGGGCTGGGTCTGAGGATCACCTGGTGTGACTCCTGGTCCCGGGGCAGGAAAGTACAGGGGTCTGCCCCAGGATGACGTGGAGTGTAACTGGCAGCTGATCTGTCCACTGTCACCTTGACTGCAACCTGGGACTAGTAAGAAGAAAGGCCCACACCATCAGAACTGAGGCAGCCTCCACCCCATTAGATCACCCTTGGTTTCTGTGCTTTACTCTTGCCACCCGTGCAGCTGAGAGGTGCAGAGGCAGAGACCCAGGCTGTGGCAAGCCTGTCCTCATTCTTAGCTGGACAAGTGGCACATTCCTTTCTCTCCAGTGTTTCAGAACATCCCATGTTGTTGTGGCATCATCTCTGTCTTATTGTCTTTTTTTTTTTTTTGAGACAGAGTCTCATTCCATGGCCTGGGTTAGAGTGCTGTAGCTTCAGCCTAGTTCAATGTAACCTCAACTCCTCTGCTCAAGCAATCCTTCTGCCTCAACCTCCAAAGTAGCTGGGACTACAGGTGTCTGCCACCATGCCCAGTTAATTTTTCTATTTTTTGGTAGAGATGGAGTCTCACTTTTACTCAGGCTGGTCTCCAACTCCTGAACTCAAGGGATCCTCCCACCTCAGCCTCCCAGAGTGTTGAAGTTACAAGTGTGAGCCACTGCACCTGGCCTCATCGCTATCTTAAAACCTCCTGGACAACAGGATCACCTTCCCCTCCTTGCAGAGGTTGGATTGTCCCCACAGGTGAAAGGTGTCGGCCTTGGGCTGTTGTTGAGCAGATCCTGGGACATGTGTGTCCCACCCTCCCAGCCCTAATGAACCTGTGCATGCAAGAGCTAAGGATGGGCTGAAACTTACCCCAGTTTCAGACATAGTGACGTGCTGAGGGTTTTGTCTTTGTGCATCTTCTGTGTAGACTCTGGGTCCCTGAGAAGGTGGGAGGTAGGATGCAGCTGGAGAGGAGGAGCTCTGTATCCTGAGACCCCGGGAGTATTGCTGGCACCGGAGTGGTACAGCCCTTCTTCCTCTGAGATAACAATAGCTGACATTAGTAAGGGCAGAGCTTACTGTGGATACATATGGTACTCCAGTGCTGCTATGCTGTTATATAGATGCACATTCTTACTATACATAACATATGTAGTAAATATATATAATTCTTACTATATGATCACTATTTTTACATATACTTAATACATAGAACATGTACTTACTATATATATTACATATATCAGTATATGTAAGCACTATAGAAGCTGAGCAATAAACAGCACATATATGTACTATTCTAGGCTCTTTACATCTATTCAGTTATCAATCCCCTCAACAAAGTACGAGTTGGTTCCACTGTGATTCCCATTTTGCAGATGAGAAAACAGAGGCACTGTGCCCATTAGTTATGTTTGCTCCAACTGATCCACTTTGTTACATTCCTCTGCCATGCTCCCCACCCCAGGAGCCAGATGACCCCCTGACAGGCTTCCTTGTTTTGAGGCTTCTGGTTTTACTACTGGGAATGAAGGGGGTTGGGAGCATGCTCTTGTTCCCTCGATCCTGTGCCCCAACCTACCCGCACCCCGGCATCATGGCCACCACTGGCTGAGTCCCCTCATTCCTTATGACCTAAGGGTGAGAATAGCTTCAACACTGCTGGACCTGTGTTTCCTCTGTATCCTGCCCATGCCTTTGCAATTATCCCATCGTCAATTCCCCTCCAATAACTCTAATTTGGTATTCCGTTGTTTTTTCCTGGAACTTTAACTGATACCTTGAGAGATTTAACTCATTTGCCCAAGATCATATAGCCAGGAAGGGAAGAGCAGAGTCTGAACCAGGCAGTCTGTCCCAACACCCGTGCTTCTAATCACCTCCTGAAACCAAAATTTTCCTGTGGAAAAGCACCGGCCAGTAGCCAGATGCTGGGCTGGGCTCTTCTGCCAACTGCCATGTGCTTTGAGCAAACACTGTGGTCTCTTCAGCTTCCGTTTCTCAGGTATACAGCAAGGTTGCTGCAGTTCCTTTTAGTTCCAACACACACACTACAGTTCCCCAAACTCTCTCAGAGTTGCACTTCCCAGGGTTCTCCTCTGCTATACTGGTCACTGAGGTCACACTTTGTGGGGACAGAGTTGTGCTCTGTGCAGCATAGTCTACTGAAGAGAGGTCCAGCCTCAGGAAAGTGTTACCTTCTCACTCCAGTTCAAACGTGTGTCCCTACTTGCTCAGCCGGTTTATTTATGTTCCTTTGCAGTAAACGCCGTTTAATTAAATAACAATAAAAGCTGTATTCATTGTGGGTTGCTGCAGTCTTCATTCAGAAAAATGCTGAGCACACCAAAAGCCAGCAAAGTTATTGTTTTTATAATTCAGTAAAGCCAGCTATCTTTTGCAGAAGCATCAGATGACTGAATATCAACCATGGATTGGTTTGGTTGGAAAAAGTGCTCACCAAACCAGACCAGATATGACTTTTACTGCTCTAGGCCCACAAGATTGAGGACCACTGTTTAGGGGTAGGTTTGGCCTTGCAGTCTCCAAGGGAACCAGGCACAGAGGGCTGGACAATAGAGAGTGAAGGAGGCCAAACCAGGACAGAAAGGTCCAGTGTACCACTCAGGTAATTGTGCCACCATCCCCAGCCCAGCACTGAGAAAAGGAAAAGCAAAGGACACCAGACTTGATGGCAGTGCCTTAATACGAAAAATGTCAGTGGGTCCTAGTAGACCACAAATTCACAGAAGTGGTGATTCTTTAAGACAGAGAGTTAGAATTAAAGTTTTCACCTAAAGTTACAAAGCCTGGGTAAAGCCAGGACTCAGACATGGACGAACTCACTCTAACGTCCCTGCTTATTTCTTTATTCTCTAAGTCAGGGGTCCTCAAACTTTTTAAACAGGGGACCAGTTCACTGCCCCTCAGACCATTGGAGGGCCGGACGGCAGCCCCCAGGATGAGTCGGCTGCTAAGCAGGTCAGGCAGCTGTGGCAAAAACACCCAGCGTGCCAGATAAATGTCCTAGGCGGGCCGCAAGTGGCCCGCGGGCCGTAGTTTGAGGACGCCTGCTAAGTTCCCAAACCTAGGGAATCAAAAATATAAAGAGAATCTCACTTCTGACCTGCTGAGTCAGAAAATTCAGGAGGGTAGTTTAGGAATCAACATTTTGATTTTGAAAGCGTAACAGTGGTATGATGTTAGGACTAGCATCTAAATAATCTGGGGGATGAGCAGAGTGTGGGGAGTGCAGGAGACAAGAATGGCCACTGCTTGAAAATGGCTAAAACTGAGTGCTGAGCACAAAAGGTTAACTTCACTGTCTCCCCTGCTTTTGTACATGTTTGAATTATTCCATAACAAGTCATTGTGAAAAACAACCCAAAATGGTCATCAAAGACTCTCCCTCTCAGCCAGGTTGGGCTCCTCCTCTCCCTGCACCTCACGTGACATGCTGGGTGGCATCAGCAGTGTCTGAGCAGGCACTGAGAGAGGAGCTCAGTAATGTGTGTCATCTAAAAGGCACGCAGGACACAGGTGTTTTCTGCTCCCCAGTCAGTAGAGCAGTTGCTGCACACAGTATGAAATGCAGGAATCAAAGAGACATCTCAAAAGTCCGGTCTCACGGCAGCACTCTGGCCTTGTGGCCATAGCACTCCCGTCAAGAGACTGTGTGGGGCAGGATGTACAGTCCTCCTGGGCTTGCTAAGTAACCAGGGGAGGGAACGCACCTGGGGGACTTCAGCAAATCAGATATTTTCTCAGGCTCAGCACAGCCAGCAACATCTGCCTGTCGTCCGGTGAAGAGAGTCAGTGCTGTAGCATGGGTTGCAGGCAGGTGCTGGCAAGTGACCCAGGTCTGTCCAGCAGTCCCCATCACATCTGGGGTGGCAGGCAGTGACATCAGCATACACGAACACATTGGCTCTGGGGGTGTGCAGACCGAGCATCAAGTCTGGTTTTGTCACTACTGTGGACAAGTTGTTGAATCTCTTGGAGTGAAGTGTTTCTATCTGTAAAATGAAAGTAATAATACAGGTCAAGCATCCCTAATCTGAAAATCTGAAATGAAAATGCTCCAAAGTTTGAATTCTGTGTACTGACATAATGCCACAGTGGAAAATTCCATACCTGAGCTTGGGTGATGAGTTGCTATCATAACTTTGTTTCACGCAAATTATTAATAGTATTGAATAAAATTACCTTCATGTTACATGTACAAGGTACATATGAATCAAATGAATTTTGTGTTTAGGCGTGGATTCCATTCCCAAGATATCTTATAGACAAGTATTCCAAAATCTGGGGAAAAAAATCCCAAACATTTCTGGTCCCAAGCATTTAGATAAGAGATACTTGACCTATAAAATTGTGTCCTGGCTTGAGGGCATTCCTGGAGGGGGTATATGGGAAGCATTTAGCAGGGAGCCTGGGGCATGCAGAATAGGACCCATATCTGGCCCTCCTGCCTTCCTGGAGCAGGAACTGTGGGTACTCTCTGCCTGCAGCCCTTCCTCTGCTCAGTGAGCTCCAGCTGACTAAAGGGCCTGGAGCTGCATTCCTTCACCTAAGGCCCTTTTCTGTAGCACCAGAAGGTCACTCAGCTCCCAGACAAGGCAGCCTAGGAGAGGCATTAATGCCAGGAGCAGTAGTTGAATCCTGCGAGGTGTCCTCCACTACCCCAGGACACACTGAGGCCTCACCTGACACAGAAGCCTTGCAAGACAATATGGTTCTTCTCAAGGTTACCCCCCACTAGTCCTCACAGCTGCCAGGCCAGGCAGGGGTCAGAAAACATTTTCTTAAAGAGACATAAAGTAAAAATTTTAGGTTTCAAGGTCCATGTAGTGTCTGTCATAACAATTCAGCTCTTCCATTGTATCACAAAAGCATCATAGATACTATGTAAATGAATGAGCATTTCACACAATAAAACTTTATTTACAAAGACAGACTGCATTACACCCATGGGCCGTAGTTTGCCAACCCCTATTTTAGGCCATATTGGGACACACCTAAGCATGGAAGATGACACAAGTGCTGCCATTGCTTCTGGTGGAGGGCTGTAGCTCCAGGCTAGTCAGTACCCACGTGACTCAGAAGGGCACACAGGGAGGAATTTTGATTGTGCTGGATCAGAAGTAACAGATAAGGCTGAAGGAGGAAAAGTTTATTGATAAGTGGGCTCTCTCCTACAACTCAAGATGTAGCATCCTGGTCAGTCCTAACTGCCACCCAGAGAGGGCCCTTCAGCTTACCAGCAGTGACCAGAACTGCCAGAACCTTGGCAGCAGAAGGGGAAGGGTATCCAATGAAGTAGCATATAAAAGTAGATTATGGAAGACCACAGAATGTACTGATTGACCAGCCTCTGGAAGCATCCAGAAGGCATCTCCACCAATAAAATAAAGGGTATGCTGGTGAAGGGGCCACCATCATTGCTGAGAAACTCCTGGTGGTTGTGGTTGTCCCTCCCAGGTGCTAGATCTGGTCTCCTGCCTGGTGTCACTGGAGGTGAGCACAGCAGTGGCAAGGTGGCCAAATGATTGCAGTGGCACAACACTAGAATGACAACACCAGCCCTTTTCTGCAGGACTTAGGAAGCAATGACTAATAGACCATGATACTCCCAATGTCAGACTGGAACCCCAAGGTCAACAGCAGGTGAGCTGAAGGCTGAAGTTACCTGCTGCACTGGGACAGACCTGAGCCAGGTGTCAGACCCAGAGCCAACCATCGAAAGGGGCCTGTATATCCCTGAAAGTGACTCTGTGTTGCCACAGCAATCACACACAGTAGGGTGTGTACTACCAAAAAGACCAAAAGTACTTTCCCCAAGGGCTCAGATCTTCAAAGAGCTGTGGACAAAGAATCTGAACTGAAACTGATACTATAAGACCCAAAATGCCATCACAATCCCCTTGTCGATGTAAGCAAGTTCCTGGCTTCAGATCCATTCCATAGTAAGATCCATACCCATCCTGCCATCCAGTTCCCTCGTCCCTGAGCTCATAATTAGAATGAACATGCTCAACAGCTAGAAAGACCTGCTTGTGAGCTAGAGCCATAATGCTAAGGAATGCCGACAGGAAACTCTGGAAAATTCCCCACCCCAGCTCACACAGAAAATCAGAAGTAATGTCTCATTCTCGGTTAGAATGCCACCCTCAAAGACTTAAAACAAACAGACACTATAATGGTTTCCATCATATCCCTGATTAATTTACCAGTCCCACACCTGAAAAACTGGATGGAGCCCGGCAGATGAAGACTACTGACAAATTAGCCAATGGTAGCCCCACTTACAAGCACTGGAAAAGATTGGCACTGCACCTGTCGCTAAATGTAAGCCAAACAATGCATTCTCTTATATTCCTGTTGGGAGAGAGGAGCATAGGCAGTAGGCAGTTTGCATTTACCAGGAATAGGCAGGAATATACATTCACAGCATTGCTCTGGAACTTTGTGAATTTCTTACTGTTTGTCACAATGTAATACAAAGGGACCTTTGATTGTCTAGATAATCTGCAAAATACCCTGTTGTTCCATCATGTTGATGACATCACGGTAAGCAAACCTGGTGAGCAGACAACGGCAAGTATTCTGAAAACCCAGTCAGATTGAGGTGCCCCAGAGTAGACAATGCAACCTAAAACTCTTCAGGGCCCAGTGACCAGGGACACTTCAGGACATCCCTTCTCAGCTTTAAGTAAGAGACACAACACCTGCTAAAACACTTCATATTTTGAAGATAGCATATACTACATTTAGAAATACTCTTCCAACCCATTTGTCAGCATATAGATTTCTATAAAACACCAAACTTGACAATCTCTGCCTTTTTTTTTTTTTATTGAATGGTAACTATGTACATTAATACACTTCTGGGGTACAGTGTGGGGTTTTCACATGCAATCCGAAATACTTCCATCAAACTGATCAACACAGCCTTCATGTCGTTTTCTCAGTTATAGTTTTAA